>JAMQGT020015419.1:0-50387 GCA_024447675.2 Pterophyllum scalare | reverse complement strand
TACATAAAATACATTTTACAGAGGAGCCGAGAGGAGAGGAACATGGTGGCGCAAAGGTTTTCACTGTTGGCACAAGAAGGTCCTGGGTTCAAATCCACCTTCTGCCTGGGGCCTTACTGGGTGGAGTTTTCAGTGTTCTCCACATGTCTGTGTGGGTTCTCTTAGGGGACTCGAGCTTCCTACCACAGTCCAAAGACATGCAGTTTGTAGGGATAAGTCACCTGGTGACGCTGAATTGCCCATCAATGTGAATGGTTGTCTGTCTCTCTGAGCAGGGTGTACTCTACCTCTCACCCTATAGCAGCTGGGATAGGCTCCAGCCCCTCTATGATGCAGAATTGGATAGGTGGAAGCAAATGAATGGAATATTTGATTTTTTGACCTGGCACTACAAGGATGGGAACACTACAGGTCTCTCCATACAATTTCATTTCGACCTCATACATGCATTTGGGCTTACTGAGTGCGCCACCACAGCCTACCAGCACAATTTCTTGAGTCAAAGGAGTGGGTTCAGGCAACATACTCTCACTCAACATCCTCTGTTCTGCTTGCTCACTGAGTGTGCAGGCCATGGAGCCAGAGTCAAGCATGCCCTGCACATGGTGTTTGTTGTTAATACTGACGGGTGTGTAAAACAGCTCGTCAAAAGGGCCAACACTCTGTGTATTTTGTACTATCACTTTAGCACCAACCGGCACTGCTGCACATGCTTTTATATAGTGCTGTTCAATACTGTCACTGCTGAGGGTTTCCTCATTTGTGCCCACACATCCCCTCACCCAGTGCGGGCCAGCTAGTTTAAAGGCTGGGGGCCTGGGGTTTGGGAGGCTGGATGTCTTTGAACAATCGAGCGATGAGGGCAGTTTCTTTTAATATGGCCTGGCTCAAAGCACGCTAGGCATAGGTGTTTCTGCCTACAATGTGTGAGAGTGGAATGTTCTGAGGACTGGCACACTCTGCAGGATCGGTGGTGAATTTGACCAGAGGGGACTTGCTTGTCGATAGCCTGGGTGTTCTGTGACAGAGCACGGTCAAAAAGGCCAACTAGCATTTTCAGGCAACTGTCATTACAAGTAGTCTTGACTGTCTCAATCACAGCCTGCACTTGTGTCTCCCCTGGATGCACTGGTGGTGTTAGACCATCAACTGCAGATGCCTGGACATTAGATTTAACTTAATTTAATTTAAATTAGAAACATCCTTTCTCAGATTGACGCTGAAAAGTTAATCCATGCATTTATTACTTCTAGGCTGGACTATTGTAATTCATTATTATCAGGCTGTCCTAAAAACTCCCTGAAAAGCCTTCAGCTGATCCAAAATGCTGCAGCTAGAGTACTGACAGGGACTAGAAAGAGAGAGCATATTTCTCCCATATTGGCTTCTCTTCATTGGCTCCCTGTTAAATCTAGAATAGAATTTAAAATCCTTCTCCCAACATACAAGGGCTTGAATAATCAGGCCCCATCTTATCTCAAAGACCTCATAGTACCGTATCACCCCAATAGAGCACTTCGTTCTCAGACTGCTGGCTTACTTGTGGTTCCTAGGATACTTCAGAGTAGAATGGGAGGCAGAGCCTTCAGCTTTCAGGCCCCTCATCTGTGGAACCAGCTCCCAGCTTGGATTCGGGAGACAGACACCCTCTCTATTTTCAAGATTAGGCTTAAAACTTTCCTTTTTGATCAAGCTTATAGTTAGGGCTGGATCAGACGACCCTGAACCACCCCTTAGTTATGCTGCTATAGGCCTAGGCTGCTGAGGGGGGTCCCATAATGCACTGTTTCTTCTCATTCACCTTTATTTACTTGTTTACACTTCACTCTGTATTTAATCATTATTATTAATCTCTGGCTCTCTTCCACAGCATGTCTTTTGTCCTGTCTCTCTCCACTCAGCCCCAACCGGTCGCAGCAGATGACTGCCCCTCCCTGAGCCTGGTACTGCTGGAGGTTTCTTCCTGTTAAAAGGGAGTTTTTCCTTCCCACCGTCGCCAAGTGCTTGCTCATAGGGGGTCGTTTTGACTGTTGGGTTTTCTCTGTGTTATTGTAGGGTCTTTACCCACAATACAAAGCACCTTGAGGCGACTGTTTGTTGTGATTTGGCGCTATATAAATAAAATTGAATTGAATTGAATTGAACTGGTGTGGAGTACTTCGATTCAGAAAGCATGTGTTCTTTCATCTCAAGCTGGTAGCGATTCACGTGCTCCTGAATTTCACTGACTGTCCACTTATCTGGTGCTTTAAGCTTCAGAATAGCAGCAAGGGCGGGATCAGGACAGTGCTTTACAAACATCATGGCTGCCTCCTGCCATGGATCCTCTGTGTGTCGTCCAAGCCTTTTCAAGCCCTCCTCTGCTGAATCAACTGCCTTATTCAGTCTGACCCAGTATTCCACAGGGATTTCTCCTGGGACTGGAACTGTGCTGTAGAAATCAGCCATGGGCATGCATGAATAGGTCATGTCACTAAAATGTTGCCTGAGTATGTCATAGATGACATCTGGATTCTCCTGAGGTTGTAACGATGGACTGCTCCTCAGCGTTATCCTCACAATGTCTTTAGCTTTACCCATTAACTTGAACATCAGCTCTGGGTATTGTTCCTGAAGAGGCACAGCTCGTTTTTTGAAATACATTCTCACTGACTCCTCCCACTCACTGACCGTATGCTTATCTGACTCATCTCCTCTGAAGACTGGGGGTTCTCTCACATCTGACTGGAGAACTAGCTTTGCCCCACTCAGGTTAAGGTAAGTGGGCTCACTGGGTAACTGGCTTACACTGCTCTGAGCTTGTGTGCCCCTGTTCTCCCTTTCCCCACATTCCTCCTTTAACTGATCCCGAATGGTCTGCCCCACCTGTTGAGCAATTTGTGTTATCAATTCATTTAATGCTGGGTCAGCCATGGCTGAGGGGTCTGAGAATGATTTGTCTTTTACACTACTACAAGATATACACCCAAGTATACGAGTGGAACAGAAAGCTGGGGAACCTGCACTATGAACCGGTGTAGCAGGCAACCGTTCAATTAACCTCCCTCTTCCTATGGCAAAACTGGAACGGTCAGTTGGAACTTTTCCCTCATCCATTTTATCAGTCACATATATCAGTTTGAACTGTATGTACAATGCACAGAAATGAGATTCACCTCAAAAATAGAAAATACAAAACTACTACACAAAACACAGCATATGAACTGTTCTCAAACTCTTAGCACTTATATCACACATAAACGTCAACTTAAATATATCTGTGACAGCAACCTCTGGTGACCAATCTGATGTTGATCCAGAGCTCCAGGAAACGCGAACCAATCTGAAGCAGTGTGAATCCGGGTCACGGCACCACTGTAACCGGTCCCGCTCTGCCTCCGAACTTTAGGCTGCGGCGACCTCTCTGCGTTGTGTTGTGCGAAAGAATTGGAGGAGTCGACTGTTTCTTAGCCAGCTGATACAGGTTTATTCTCCCAACATTGTCTGTTTGAATAAACAAAAAACAGTACAGCGACTTCTTGACATGGGTTTCCACATGCACACCTCTCCTCAGCAGCACCTCCAGCCGACTGATTAGGTGTGTGCTATTGTAACACATCACATTGAATTTATAAAATACTAGAAAACACATATGAACACAGAATAAACAAAAAAATGCATGGCATCGTGATCATATCATGAATCAAAAAGGGAGCTCACATACCTGTTTGAATAAACAAAAAACAGTACAGCGACTTCTTGACATGGGTTTCCACATGCACACCTTCAAGAAAGAGAGGACCAGCAAAATGCATGAGAAACTGCCTGCACCACTCCTGCAGCCTAGCTGAAGATCGGCACATTAGCATGTCATAATAAAGGGCTGTACTCGACAAAAAAACAATGGCTCACATTAAGAACATCCAACAACATTATGACGTGGTCTGTGAGTATAACGAGCAGGCTTTGAACAGTTTTTTAACACTTTTACTGTAGTTAACTTGTCCGTAATCAGGAACACGAGAGTGACCCTACCTCTCCTCAGCAGCACCTCCAGCCGACTGAGGAGAGAGGCGCGAAACAACAGGAAGTGACACGTACAGGAAGTCTAAGGTCACACACAAAAATAAAAGCTCCCAAAATAAAAATACAGAAAACAAATACATATGTATGAAAAATAATAACAAAACCAAATAAGAGTGGGTGGATGTTTGGTGAAATACAAATAAACCTTATCTTTTTAAATACACCCATTACATTTGCATTCATCCATTCACTTCCATATGTAACTAAGCCAAGTGCTTATTATCCAGCATTCACACACATTCACACTCCAACGCTTGCGTCGGAGAACAACTCGGGGTTTAGTATCTTGCCCAAGGATGACGCTTTGGCATGCAGCCCGGTGCGGCCGGGAATCGAACCACCAACCTTCCAATGACAGCCACAGCCAACCTGTGTGTTGTGGGTTTAAGTGCATAGGTACCCTGTATTATTTAGTCATTACCTGATTTTATAATATTGGTGTGAATTTGTCCTCTTACATTTTTACAGATAAAACATCTGCTAACTGCAGCTCCAGCTTTAAAAAACTTTATTTGGGGGCAAAAAGCTGCAGCAGGGCAGCCGTACGAGCTCCATCCAGCCAGCAGTCAGAGGCCTTCGGGGCCCAGAGCAGCTCACGGGTGGAGGCCGTGAAATGAAGCAGAAACATGTGGATGATGATACTCGGGGTCACGGTGAGCTCCACCCCTGTTCTAGAGCATATTCAACAAACAGGTATTATGGGTAGAATGATGAATTGATGCAGTATTAATGTTCCTGCACACATCATTACAAGTTTCAGGTTTTTCTACACAAATGCTTCTGCTGCCTGTTTATGAATGTGGGCTGAAACTGTCCCAGTCAGCATCTTTAAATGGTTCACTTTCTCCTCCTCAGGTGTAAAAGCTTGTTGTTCCATCTGTGAGCCGTTCTTCTGCTTGGAAAGAAAAAGAAGAGAGAGCCATGGAGGTCAGAGGGCCTCTGCTCCTGTGAGCGCCCTGACCAGACCAAGGCAATGGGAATACTTGATAGACTCCACTGGAGGGTACTTATCTGTTGGTTCCTGCATGCCATACCTTCATGTGGTCACGGACATTTGTTCATCTTGGCTAAACTCTCACTTGTGTATGCTTTTTCATATTCATATCAATATGACAGGATGGACAGCAGCTCCAGAGAGACCAGAGGAGGAGGCTCCAGGTCCAGAGAGAGGAGGAGCAGGAGGAGCAGCTCTGGAGAGGTTATATGATGCCTCAGCAGCTCTATTTTGATGGTTACTTTTTCTCTGTAATTATCGTTTGGTGTTTACCTTTGAATATAAAGCACCTAATAATTAGACTCTTTAGTAAATGGATCAGGCCGTTTTAAAACTGCTTTATTAATGACAGCTCACATGTTGCTGCCATTTGCTGTCAGTGCTCCTGTCAGTGTTTTAATAATAATTTATTAGCGGTGATAAAGGGAGTCAGTGCTGTGCTCTTGTGCATAAATGTATGCTACTCTCTGGCTTTGGAGAAGCTTATGGAAAGCTGCTGTTATGGAATCAACTAAAAAGAAAGGAATCTAGGAGCAACAAACTAACCCTCAGAATGCAAACTGAGACTGAACTGCAGGTACTCCCCAGGTGAAGTGGCCTGAGTCAGTCCGATGACTCCGCCCACAGCTCTATCATGGTGCGGGAAACTGCTGTTAACCACTCCGGGCTTCATCTGATAAGAACATGAGTCAGACTCACATAGAAGGAAGACACATATCGGATCACTGCAGGAACACACTGCCTCTTCTTCCTGTGTGTTTCTGATGTGTGTCGTTGTGTCTCCAGGGCGCAGTGTCCATCCCAGCTGAGACATGTTTGCATTAAAGAAACTGGGAACAGAGAGAAGCACAAAGGTTGGTATCTCAGCACTGAATGACCGTAAGGCTTCTAATATAACTGCAAAACATCACAGTTTACCCACACTGCACTGCACCACACGAGGTACCCAGTGCTACTGTCGCCTAGAGACAGGAATACACATTCCCGTCATCTCTCCAGAACAAAACAGTCTGGGTTTAAAACAGGATTTTGTTAATCCTAAAGTAGTTCCATCATTTCTTTACATGAACATGTAGAATATTTCCTCTGGTTTCACACTGTCAGAGATGAGTGTGTACAGTTACTGTGCTGTCAACAACAATACTGTGATTTCCTGCACAGACTTTGTCGGTGCATTGACAACGATGTAGCATTACCCCTGACACCTGTGAACATGCTACCTTTGTATTGCCTTTTCTATCAGTTACTGATCCTCAACAAAGTAATTGCATGTTAATGTTTTGCACAGGGGTGGTGCAGGTTCCTCCCGGACAGAATTCCTCATTGAATCCAGATTCCTCCATCAGCTGATGCAGAGCCACATCCACGACTGTGATTGGCTGTAGATCCTGACCGTGCTCTGCAGCCCTGACTGGACCTGCTGCTCAACACTTTCTCTAACAGCTGTTTCAGCTTCACTCTCACAGATATTTTACCACCTCAGACCTGCATTCATTGGCTAATTTAGCTCCTTATTAATCATATTCATAGGTTTGATTTATTGACTTACTTACTTTTTTGTTTTCTACCAACTTTTGGGATACACGAATTTTCTTATATTTTGGACACCTTCAGTGTAATTCAAATCAATTTTATTTATATAGCGCAGAGTCACAACAAACAGTCACCTTGAGGTGCTTTGTATTGTGGGTAAAGACCCTACAATTATACAGAGAACACCCAACAGCCAAAATGACCCCCTATGAGCAAGCATTTGGCCACAGTGGGAAGGAAAAACTCCCTTTTAACAGGAAGAAACCTCCATCAGAACCAGGCTGAGGGAGGGGCAGTCATCTGCTGTGACCGGATGGGGCTGAGGGGAGAGAGACAGGACAAAAGACATGCTGTGGAAGAGAGACAGAGATTAATAATAATGATTAAATACAGAGGTCTTTGAGATAAGATGGGGCCTGATTATTCAAGACCTTGTATGTTAGGAGAAGGATTTTAAATTCTATTCTAGATTTAACAGGGAGCCAATGAAGAGAAGCCAATATGGGAGAAATCTGCTCTCTCTTTCTAGTCCCTGTCAGTACTCTAGCTGCAGCATTTTGGATCAGCTGAAGGCTTTTCAGGGAGTTTTTAGGACAGCCTGATAATAATGAATTACAGTAGTCCAGCCTAGAAGTAATAAATGCATGGATTAACTTTTCAGCATCAGTCTGAGAAAGGATGTTTCTAATTTTATAAATATTGCGCAAATGTAAAAAAGCCGTCCTACATATCTGTTTAATATGTGCATTGAAGGACATATCCTGGTCAAAAATGACTCCAAGATTTCTCACAGTGTTACTGGAGGCCAAAGTAATGCCATCCAGAGTAAGTATCTGGTTTGACACCATGTTTCTAAGATTTGTGGGGCCGAGTACAAGAACTTCAGTTTTATCTGAATTTAGTAGCAGGAAATTAGAGGTCATCCAGGCCTTTATGTCTTTAAGACATTCCTGCAGTTTAACTAATTGATGTGTGTCATCTGGCTTCATGGATAGATAAAGCTGAGTATCATCTGCATAACAATGAAAATTGATGCAATGCTTTCTAATAATACTGCCTAAGGGAAGCGTGTACAATGTAAATAAAATTGGACCTAGCACAGAACCCTGTGGAACTCCATAATTAACCTTAGTGTGTGAAGACGACTCCCCATTTACATGAACAAATTGGAGTCTATTTGATAAATATGATTCAAACCACTGCAGTGCAGTACCTTTAATACCTATGGCATGCTCTAATCTCTGTAATAAAATGTTATGATCAACAGTATCAAAGCTGCACTGAGGTCCAACAGGACAAGCACAGAGATGAGTCCACTGTCAGAGGCTGTAAGAAGATCATTTGTAACCTTCACTAATGCTGTTTCTGTACTGTGATGAATTCTGAAACCTGACTGAAACTCTTCAAATAAACCGTTCCTCTGCAGATGATCAGTTAGCTGTTTTACAACTACTCTTTCAAGGATTTTGGAGAGAAAAGGAAGGTTGGTGAATAAATGGTGATGAAGGCTCAAACAGGCCCTGCACAGAACAGATCAGCAAGAAGTTATTAACTTTTGAAGTCAGTCAGTCTGTACCTGTGTTTATCTACAATAACTCATGCTTAGACACTCACATTACACAATTAGCTTTGACTGTGGCTCAAAAACATGAAGCATGCTTGGCATGGAGGCCTCACATCAGTATGCCCAACTCTAACCCTAACTATAATGCTAATAGCGTGTCCAACTAGCAGTGGTCTCTAATTACAGCCACTTAGGTATTATTGTGTTGTAGTCTCAAAGGGTGTATGCGGCATGAGCTTTCTTACGTGAATATTAAAATCAGGTTCATTACAGCAGGGCACACGTGTACCTACAATAACAGCAATAACTCACACCGCGTGTGTGAGTAAGAAAAGAAAGCCATCAATGGAGCTCTGACACTAGGATCCACCATGGCAACGGGTAAATATTTAATGTGATGGACTGAGGATGGCACGTGTCAGCGTGGAGCATGACGAGTCCCTTTAATCAGCCTGACCCACTCTGACATCATCACAGACAGAATAAAAGTTTGCTATCAAACATATCATTTCTTTATAATGTCTGCTGTCATCATCTACACAACTTCATCTCCATCAGATGAAGCTGAATCCTAATTTCACATCTGATTGATCAAATCTAATTATTGAGCTGCAGCCTGACGGACAAACTGCAGGAGACAGAAAGTGAAGATAAAAGTGGAGAAACAGCTCAGACTGAGTTTACTGAGCGACCTGTGTTAGAGCCTGAGACAGCAGCAGAGCCCGGGGGCTGACCTCAGGTCAGTTTATTTAAGAAAAACTGTTTCTGATGCAGTTCATGACAGCTCAGTTTATGACAGCTCAGTTTATGACAGCTCAGTTTATGACAGCTCAGTTCATGACAGCTCAGTTCATGACAGATCAGTATATGGTTATTTGTTTAAATAATTTTACAATAAAAATGGAATCTATTGATGGAATAGCACCCTCACGTCATTGATATTTTTAATTGAGAAATTCATTATTTCTGCTGTTATTGGATAAAAAAGAGATTTACAGAAAAATTTCCTTAATGTTTCCAGTTTAACTGTTTGTAATCTGATCAGCTTCACTGATAGATGACGGCTCTCTGACAGCCACAGCAGAGATGTTTCACTGAGTCACTGTTAAAGGTCAGAGGTCAGTCACAGTTTCATGTTCTCAGAAATGTCTAGGCTTTATAGATTTTAAATATTTCAGTACAGTTTGGGAGAGTGAGACATTTTAATTAAAGAATGCAGAGCGTGTCAGGAAAATTAATCCACTATGAACGGATCTGGACTGGATGAGCTGGGAAATGACTGGAGCCTGAACTGGATCTGGACCTTATCCGGTCTGAATCTCTGATCCTGATCCGTTTAGATCCTCCTGCTGTACGGGTGGACTCAGAAACGGTTTGCTGATCCGTTATAGAGCCGATGATCACTGATTTAGGTGATTTAAAGTGAAAATATGTGGAGATTCATTTTTGAAATCATTTCAGTCTCATCTTCAAACATTCCCATCATCTCCAGGATCAGACATTTTTCCATCAGTGAGCTTTTCCAACCCGACCAATGATGGATCATTGATCACTGATCAGTGTGTTCTGTGTCAGCAGCTTCATCCAGATCAGTGTGATGTAACAGTGATGCTGCAGTAAAAGCTTCATGTACATAAATAAGGAAATAACGTCTAACTGGGATTTCAGAGCTTGTAGAAACATAAACGTCTGCAGATGAATTCTCTCCTCTGACGCTCTGACAGACACTTTATGAAGGAGGACATGAATGGGAGGGTCAGACAGGTGGTTCAGGTGCAGCAGGAGGGGCGGAGTCAGAGAGATACTCAGAGTTTGTTGGATAAAACCTGCCAGGTGAGGGTCACAGAGTCTGTTACCATGGTAGCCATGGAGTTAGCTCTCTTCCTGGAACTGAAAACCTGAGTTTCCTCATTTTAGGGTTACAAACCCAGAGTTGGAGCTGAACCTGCTTCCTGGAACAGGCCCCAGGTCACAGTTTATTTTATGCAGTCTAAGTTCACACAGCAGGTAAACAAAAATCAGACTCATTACAGCAGGGCACATTTGTACTTGTAATAACAGCACAATTCAAGTTGTTGTTTGTTGTGAACTATGAACTTGGCTGTATCAGTAGATATAAAATCACCACAAAATGATATTCAGAATGGCTTTATTACAGTTACAGTTCACATGTTTGCATTATGATCAAGGAAGGGGTGAATTCACATCAGCTGCTCACACTGTAGGAACATTGTGTAAAACATTTCCAGGGTCCAGATTCATTTCAGTCATCATCACGTTAACTAAGGTTAGGATATGTTATATTAGGTTATGACAGGTAATCAGGTTTTTTGTGAAGGAAGACACCTGAAACACTTCAATTAAAAAAGAATAAGACATTTATTATATTAAAGAATCAGAAAGACACACATGTGCATGTGTGGACCCAGAGTCAGAGTGTCCTCTCTCTCCCTCTGAGCCTGTGTTCCTGTCTCACCATAACATCTTCATACTGCCTCTTATCTATCTGTATCATTCTGGGCGCTGTGAGTCGCCTTCTCTTCAGACTCGTCCGAGCTGGTTTTGATGACCCAGATTCCTCTCAGCAGCAGTGGAGTCATAAAGCACATTATCTTCCTGATGTTTTAATTAGTCATTTATCAATCTTGTCCAGATTAATAACAGAACATGGTGACGTTGGTGATGTTCTAACTGTACGTTCTGTGGCCTCCAGGATAAGATGCACTGAGACAGAGAAGTTAGTCTAGCATTATCTATCTGTTGCTCTCAGTCTAGTGTATTATTTAATTGTTCATTATTTGGTTGATCCACTGTTTATTAATTAACTTACTGGGGTTTACTTTGAAACATTTGTCCTTTATTTACTGAGTAAAAATAATCCCTAAGCAGTTACATTAAGCAGCAGGCCACAACCAAACACACATGCAGAAGTCTGGAAGCACCACCAACTGTCATGGTCCCTGGCAGTGATGTCCTTTTTTCCTACTCCTGTTCCTCCCCCTTGTGTGTGGCTGTGTTGGTGGGCGTGGTTTTGGCTGGTGTCTCCTCCCTCCTCGATCAGCTGTTCTCACCTGTTTCTGATCATCTCGTTGTCCAGCTCTACTTAAGCGGGCAGCAGGCTTCCACCCGTCGCTGGATCGTTGACTGAGAACTGCTGCTGCTGGTCTAACTTTAAAGAATGACCTGCAGTTCCTGTAAAGAGTGATCAGTCTTTGAAAAGAACACTCTGGTCTTCAGAGCAGCTGAAGCAACAGGCTCAGTGAATCACATGTTTGTTTTTCACTGCAGCTCCAGGACTGAATCCACACAGTGCACACACCTGATGTGGAGCTGTGGGACTGTGAGGAGCAAACTGCTGCATTTGACCAAAGGTGTGGTGGTTTCATCTGAGGACTTTACATTTAACTGATTAACACAACAGTCAGCTGTGATTGTCAGGGAGGAGGCAGCAGGTGGGGTCACAACACAAGTCTTGCCAGCAGAGAGCAGCCATGCTGATGGACGTCATCCCTAAGGCCCTGGCAGAGGATGCAAATCAAAGTTACTATAATATTAAATACGGGCAAAGTTTAGAGAAGGATCAGTTACACTTCCTCATCATCATAACTGCTTTCTCAGGGTTTCGGTGGGGTAGTAAAAGGTAGTAAATTAAATGAGCTCAAATTAAGGCTATTAAAAAGTAGTAAAAGGTAACAAACAGAATTTGACTTGGTAGTAAATTTTTCATCACCCTTCAATATATTCTGACTTTTCCACCGATGCAGACTTTTTTGTTTTAAGTTCGTTTAACTATAAAATCTGTACAGACCCTTTTACAGTTTGTAAACAATGATGACGTAGGTAGCGATGCACCCGCATTTTAGAAACAGAAATACAGCGGAGTTCAATAGCGTTTCAATCTATGAGAAGGGATTATCAACGAAAGATCGTGAAAACTACCTGCAAAAATTAATTTTGACCGACTCAGATTCGTTACGTTAGCAAGTGGCCCAGTATCCGGGGCGGACTTACACATGTATTTGGTGGAGAAACCCAGCGTTATACCGGAGAGAAGTTGCGGCGCATTAGTGATGGGAAGTTCGGCTCTTTTCAGTGAGCCGGCTCTTTAGGCTCGGCTCCCAAAGAAGAGCCGGCTCTTTAGGCTCTCGAACGGCTCTTTACTTGTTATCATTTGGAGCCTCATATTTTAGCCTAAATAAGCAAAAACAAATGGTTTGTGTGCTGAGATGCCCTCTTTTTATGTAAAGTTTATAATTGCTTTATTTTGTCCTGTTAAAAAAACATTCTTTTGTTTAACATTTTAAATAAACTTTTCATGGAACACAGGACAAACAGACACACTGACTTATTCTGCTTTGTGTTCCAGTAGGAGGGTTATAGTTGCAGTTTTGGGGAGGGCGGGTTTGCCACAGCAGTTGTTTGTTTGGGCCCAGACTCACCAGGGTTGGTAGACAGAGACCTAGCTTGGCCTCTCTCCTCCAACTGCACCAAGTGATGGACAGTTCTTATATGTCGGTGCAGGTTTGTGGTGGAGCCTGCTCTCACTCTAATTTTCAATTTGTAATGACGGCACTCTGCTCTGCTTTTTCCAGTTTCCTTAAATTGCAGCCAAATGCTGCTTCTTTAACGAGTATCACTCATATTCACGTGTTTTAGCAGCTGCTGTTCGTACCTGGACTATGACCATACATGAAAACAATTATCTCCCCCTCTGCTTTAACATAATGGTATAATCCCCTGCCTCTGTCCTCAGGTTTGTGAGCAGAACTAATGAGAAATTGGGGAGCCGGCTCTTCTGATTCACTACCAAGCATCGGCTCTTGGAGCCGGCTCTTTTGCGAGCGACACATCACTACTGCGCATTCAAGTAACTGGATTTATGTTGTTTGCGGCCATGTACCAAATGTCAAATATCATGACACAGACTCGGAGTTTTGTGTCTTGAAGGCAGAAATTCTTCCAAGTCAAAGACAAGGAAACAGTTTTGTGCAGAAATAAAGGGCGAAAATGTGAGTTTTGCTAACAGGAAGTGCTTTCTAATAAAAACAAAGCAAAATAACTCCTGACAACCCCTTTCCTATTGGTGGAAAAATGCACCATATCAACCAATCAGAAAATTATGCGGTAACACGCTGCATTTGGCTGCTGGTGAAAGAGTGGTAAAAGAGACATTACTGGAAAGTTTTGCCTGTGATGGGCCCCTCAGCCTTGTGGAGGACAGAAACTCTTTTTTGAGGTGGCATAAATAATTTGTCTAGCATCTTAATATGAGTCCTGATTGCTCTGCAAATAGTTGTTCAGAAAAAAAACCGTGAGGCCTTTCCTGCATTTTAATGTGAATAGTTGTATATAACTTTATTTACTATATTTTTACACAAGTTTAAAAAATTTACAACTTATATTTGCATTTTAATTGTAAAAATATTTTGTTAAGCATGTTTGTGATTTTTAAAGTAAAAAAATCGGTTTTTGATCAAACCACACCGAGCATCCATCATTCACCAGCAGCGGATTCGTGTGCGCGGGGAGCAGATCCCTGTTTTGTTTTTTGGTGCTACACAAAGCTCTGCAACTGCAACCTCAAGGTCAGCTATGAGCACAAGTATTGCCGCCACACCTCAGCAGCAAACCAGTATTCCAATATTCTCCTGGAAAATATTCTACTGGAAAATTAATCATCGGCTTGTGAAACTTGAATTTCATTGCATTTTGTTTATATTCTTAAAAAAACAAATTTCCTGAGTCTATTTGAAATGTGTTTTGAATATTAATGTGTATGAGGTCTTAGTCAAGACAAAGTCACAGTTCCACCTTCAAGTAAGTGGGATAAAGGTTTGTCTTTGGTGAGAGATGGGCGATCATCGTACATGGCTTAGTGCTGTGAATACACCGCCCCCCCCATAAAGGCTGCTGCTCCATTTCGTGCTGCTAGTAAACATATTTTAGAGGTAGTAAACATAGGTAGTAAAAGGCAGTAAATTGAACTCTAGGATTCCTGTGTAAACCCTGTTTCTGAAGTGCTCTCTTCCCTCTGCCATCTTCATCATCAAGCACCTTCGGAGGTTCAGCATGAGTCCCGGCAGTCTGGAAGATCCTGAGGTATTCCTCTCTGACACCTTCAGCTGCATCTGCAGTTTAGCTTTGAGCTCAGTGTTCACACAGACCTGAATCACACAGCAGGTCAGGCGGGAATCTTTAATTACTTTTCTCAGGATAAAACTGCCACATAAATGAAGCTGGAGACAGTCGGGGTTTTGGCACCTGTAGAAAAGCCAAACCTTTTTCATTTTCAACAGGCTGAGTAAACCACAACGGCCTTTAACAGCCAATCAAAAAAGAACATAAAAGTAAAATGTTTGATCCCACAAACATGAAGCCTGCTGCGGTCACACACAGAAACATGTAAAACGACTGATGTTGAAATTTGGAGTGACAAAGCTCGACAGCTACAAACACAGATATCAGTGTCACAGTGAACAGCCACTGACCTGGTTTGGAAACATGATGAGAAGTAGGAAAACGCTTCACCTGCTCCACCTCCTCAGTGCAGGTGGAGGCTGCTCTGATCTGGTTCCCCTCATCTCCACCTGATCTAAACAGACTGAATGTAACGCACCTGAATCTAAAGCTGACTCTCCTGGCTCATGATGAACTGGTGGAATTAGAAGAATCTGGATTTGCTTTTGAAGAGGATGGACTCTGTAGATTGTGATGAGGTCGTGAGGACATTGGAGAAGATTTATAAAACTGTTAAATACAATTTCAGGATTTTTCTGCAGTGAAAATCTAAACTATAAAATCCTTTCAGTAGGCCTGCATGAGTGTAGGTGGCATTTTCAGTGTGTCTTTGGGTTTAAGCAGATTTTACTGAAATTAAATGAAGAAAAAAGTTTGCTAACCAGCTCTGCCACTACAGTGGTATTATTAGAATAGAGGATGAGGCAGCAGAACCACTTTAAACTGCAGCATTTAGCACATCAGGTTCAGAAAACACTGCACACACACATTTATATATATATATATATATATATGTAAGAAATCCCAGCTTGCCTCCATGAGCGGTCTATTTTCCCTCCAAGCTCGGGTCCTCGACCAGAGGCCTGGGAGCTTGAGGGTCCTGCGCAGTATCTTAGCTGTTCCCAGTATTGCACTCTTCTGGACAGAGATCTCGGATGTTGTTCCAGGAATCTGCTGGAGCCACTCTCCGAGTTTGGGGGTCACTGCCCCGAGTGTTCAAATTACCACGGGGACCACTGTTGCCTTCATCTTCCACATCCTTTCCAGCTCTTCTCTGAGCCCTTGGTATTTGTCAAGCTGCTCGTGTTCCTTCTTCTTGATGTTCCCGTCACTTGGTATTGCAACGTCTATCACTACAACCTTCTTCCTTTGTTTGTCCACCACTACGATGTCCAGTTGGTTAGCCATCACAAGTTTGTCTGTATCTGGAAGTCCTACAGGATCTTAGCTCTGTTGTTCTCAAACACCCTTGGGGGTGTGTCCCATTTTGACCTCGGGACTTCCAGGTCATACTTGGCACAGATGTTCCTGTATACTATACCGGCCACTTTGTTATGGCGTTCCATGTATGCCCTGCCTGCTAGCATCTTGCACCCTGCTGTTATGTGCTGGATTGTCTCAGGGGCATCTCTGCACAGCCTGTGTACCTGGGGGTCTTGCCTGGTGTGGTAGGCCCAGCCTCTATCAATTCTGTACTCAGAGCTTGTTCCTGTGCTGCCATGATTAGTGGCTCTTTGCTGTCTGTCAGTCCAGCTTTTATCCAACCATTGGTAGGATTTTTCTGTCAGCCACTTCTTCTATCTGCCAGTGGTACATGCCGTGCAGAGGCCTGTCCTTCCATGATGGTTCCTGTTCTTCTTCCTCTTCTTTCTCGGGTTTCTGCTGCCTGAGGTACTCACTAAGCACATGATCCTTTGTGGCCATCTTCCTGATGTAGTCATGGATCTTCGTTGTCTCATCTAGGACAGTGGTTCTGACACTCATTAGTCCTCGGCCACCTTCCTTTCGCTTAGCGTACAGTCTCAGGGTGCTGGATTTGGGGTGAAACCCTCCATGCATGGTAAAGAGCTTTCTTGTCTTAACATCATTGGCTTCTATTTCCTCCTTTGGCCAGCTAATTATCCCAGCTGGGTGTCTGACAACGGGCAGGGCATAGGTGTTGATAGCCCGGATCTTGTTCTTCCCATTCACCTCACTCTTCAGGACTTGCCTTACTTGATGCAGGTACTTGGAGGTAGCAGCTTTCCTAGCGGCCTCTTTATGGTTCCCATTTGCTTGTGGGATTCCAAGGTACTTGTAGCTGTTCTCAATGTCTGCAATGTTGCCTTCTGGTAGTGTAATCCCCTCAGTTCTGACTACGTTTCCTCTCTTAGTTTCCATCCGACTACACTTCTCCAGTCCGAATGACATTCCGATATCACTGCTGTAGATCCTGGTGGTATGGATCAGTGAATCAATATCTCGTTCACTCTTAGCATACAGCTTGATGTCATCTATGTACAGGAGGTGGCTGATGGTTGCTCCATTCTGTAGTTGGTATCCGTAGGCAGTCTTGTTGATGATCTGGCTGAGGGGATTCAGGCCTATGCAGAACAGCAGTGGGGACAGGACATCTCCTTGGTAAATCCCACACTTGATGTTGACGTGTGATGGGCTTGGAGTTGGCCTCTAGTGTTGTTCTCCACATACCCATTGAGTTCTTGATGAAGGCTCTTAGGGTCCTGTTGATCTTATACAGTTCTAGGCATTCCAGGATCCATGTGTACGGCATTGAGTCATAGGCTTTCTTGTACTCAATCCAGGCGGTGCACAGACTGGTCAGTCAGGTCTTACAGTCTCGAGTGGCTGCTCTATCTACTAGTAGCTGGTGTTTTGCTCCCCTGGTCTCTCTGCCTATCCCTTTCTGGGCCTCGCTCATGTATTATGCCACATGCCTACTCATCTTAGCTGCTATGATCCCTGACAGGAGTTCCCATGTTGTACTGAGGCAGGTTATGGGCCGGTAGTTGGATGGGTTTGGTCCCTTTTGGGGGTCCTTGGGGATCAGGACCATCCAGCCTTCAGTCAGCCATTCTGGGTGTGTCTCAGCCTCTAGCAGCTGGTTCATTTGTGCTGCCAGGTGCTCATGGAGTGTAGTTATCTTTTTCAGCCAGTAGGTGTGAATCATATTAGGGCCTGGTGCTGTCCAGCTCTTCATATGTGAGACTCTTTCTGGGATGTCTGTCACTATGATGGTTACTAGGGCCTGTTCAGGGAGGTTGCTGTTATCTGCTCTTAGATCCACTAGCCACTGAGCATCGGTATTATGTGACGCATCCTTCTCCCATATGCTCTTCCAGTATTGCTCCGTCTCCAGCCTTGGTGGGGGTGCTGTTCTCATATTGTTCCCTTGCCACTGAGAGTATACCTTGGATGGTTCGGTGGAGAACATCTGGTTTATTTTCCTGGCTTCTATCTCCCTGGTATACCTCTTCAGGTGGTTAGCCAAGGCTGTGAGTCTTTGCTTGGCAGTCTCTAAGGCCTCAGGTATGGATAGCCTGTTGTACTTCTTAGGCACTGCTTTCTTCTTCATCCCAACACAGAATTTTTAATTAATAATTTAATTTTACTGGGGAAATTCTTTGTTCATAAAATTTAAAGTTAATCCAAATTTCAAGTCTCTGAAGATGGTTAAAAGTTAAGCTGCCCAACAATTTTGTACTTTAACTAACAATTTTGATTTGTTGTAAGCCTCGGTGTTTGTTCATTGTTATCAAAATTGTTCCCTTTTTTGTTTTTTTTGTTCTGTGTTTTATTTTTTACCTTTATCAATGTGAATATGTACAACTCAACCTGTGAAACCTATCTGATACTTTTTTTTGGATATTGTTGCCTTGTTTTGTTTGTAAACTCTTGATCCAATAAAAAAAAAAGTATATCCGGTGGTTAAGTGATGATGTAGAATTACATTTCCGGGTCCAAACTGTCACGTGATCAATAAGCCTCAATGCTTTGCTCCGAGTTGTTTTAACCGGTCCTACTTGAAAAAAACACACTGAGCTGTGATTTTACTGATGAGAAAGAGCAGTGGAAATGGCTGCAGTTGATAAGGTCTGTTACAATCATCTTTAATAGTGAACAGTCATTGGTTATGCCATTGCTGTTTATTTAGGAGCATTTGGACCCGGAAATGACGTCGGACTTAAAGACCGGATATGTCTATGGTTTGTAGTCCTTTTATATTTCTTTGTTTTTTACATTTCTAGAAGTTTAATTTGCTGAATTAACCAGTAACAGTTTCCTGTGCTGTGTATCACTGGTCATACTCGTAGTTATCACTAGATTACATTAATAATAATGAAGAAATCTGAAAACATGCGGCGTCTGGCAGGTTCTGTTGCGTAACCATTGCTGCCGCTGTACCCAGACAGAAGTTTTTATGATTTGTTCAGTATCAAAATAATGCGCTCATACTTATCAGTGCACCCAATGGGAGAAAGCAAAAATAAAATATTACTCTTATGTTTTTTTTTAAGTATTTGTTCATAATTTCCCAGAGAAAACCAAATACGTCATTCACAGACTGCAATTACATTCTGACTAGTAAGAATAATAATTTAAGATAATCTTCAGTTACATTTTGACAAGTCAAAATTCCTTTCAAGATATCTCAAATGAAATCACTGGATTCGTCATTTGACAAACGTAATTATGACTTGTCAAAATAACATTTTTAGATTCTGCATTAAGCGATTGCGTGTAAGCCCTTGCTGCACTGAGCTGTCTAAACAATTGCCTGTAGTGTAGAATTTCAGGTGGCTGCAATGGCGCTGGCCGTTGTGGACAAAATTGTAATAAAATGCAACAATATAGAAGGAGCTCTTCAGTATGGGATATGCAGAGAACGCAAAAATTGTGTAATTAAAGACTGCTTCAGAAATCTGCACAGAATCTCTGATTTTATGGCAGGCCATTTTAACAAACTGCATTATAAACTTTCCTGCAAAACGTCATTCTGATTAGTCACAATGTTAATTTAAGATATCTTAAATAGAAAAGCTGTCTAATTCAAGATATATGTAATTCATTTGGAGATATCTTAAATGGCATTTTGATTAGTTAAAAATTACAGTTCTAGATATCTCTAATTTAGTTTTGCCTAGTCATTATTTGCTTACAAGATATCTGGAATTTAATTTGCACTAGTCAAAACTATTTATTGCCTATCTAAAAATACATTTAAGACATATTTAATCAGAATTATGACTAGTCAGAATAAAAAAACAAGATATCTCGTATTAACTTTATGACTACGCATAATTTAACTGTAGATATCTGAAATGTGCGTTTCAGATAGTCAGTAATTCATTGTAGATATCTTGAACTGAAGCCTCCATTCAACTCACTGTGAATCTGATGCCAGTTCCACCTGTCAGAATGTAACTAGAGATATCTCAAACAGGTATTTTGTCAAGTCAAAATATAATTAGAGATATCTTAATTTACTAATACGTCTAGTCATAAATCAATTTCAGATATCTGGAATGTGAGTGTGGTGAATCGGATTTTATGTTAAAACGGCCTGCCATAGGAGGTCGCGTAATTTTAAAACGTAAGTATTTGTTGTAAAGCCCTGTCTGCAGACATGACCTATGAGGTCGTGTTTGAAGGAAGACAGGCTCTATAAAACAAAATAATGAGTACTGTAAGTCACTGTAGTATAAAAGGAGAGCTTATTTGCTTGAGCTGATGATGTTGAAGATCTGAGCACAGTGAGCACTCATGCTAGCAGAGTCAACATAGAGAAAAATAGATTTAATGCACTTTAAACTTTTTTGTTGTTTGTTAGACCTTGAAGCATAAGTTGCCTCAGTGAGAAACTCCCATGTAGTTTAGCATTTCAGTCCAAATCAATATTATGCTGTGATTAGAGACATCAATTTCTGTAATTGCACTAACTAAAGGTATTTGCAAAATAAACAGAACGGTGCTGCCCCAAAATGCCCCATAAGCATTGTGTGTGAGATTGATTTGATAAAGTGGCTGCCTTTTTGGATCTCTCTTGTTGGCAGCTCTTCATAAATGATTTGGAGAGTAAACCTACCCAGGTAAGGAGCACTCTCATACAAACCAGTATGGCTGACTTAAGTCTAAATAACCCCTGAAAGTTTTTTCACTAACCCTTCACTCCCAGAGCGTGTGTATAATTTAGGTAGTCTGGTAATGAAGCAAATTTGTTTGTGAATTATTCTATTATGCTCACCTAATTTGAAAGTTTAAATCACAGTAGGATGTATTTGTTATAACTACTTAGCCACCAGCACGCCCCATTTCAGTGTTTCAACACACATTATTTTCCACTGAAAGCCTACACTTGTGTTCAGTTCTTTAAAGTGGAACCACTTTAAACCCAGACCGAGTGAAATTCAGTTCAAATGGAACATGAATTCATTAACTAGATACAGCTGTTTGCCACTCAGAAGGAACAATTCGATTGTGGATGGAAATATGTACAGAAAAAAGGTCATTCTTTAAGGAGAATGGGAGTCAAACCGTACTTCAAACAGGATTAACTGGGACTTCAGGAACTTTGTGGATGTTTAAATAACAAGGAAACTTTTCTACAAACATTTTTTATTTATTTATTTTACCAGCACTGTGTTTGTGAAAATTTCCAAAATCTGTGTGGTTGTTTTAATTTGTGTAACGTAAATAATCATATATTCTCATTTTGTACCGTCTTTGTATACTTTTTGCACACATTGGTAGTAATTCAATGCTTAATGGTTTTTTAAATTTTCAATGCCATAAAGCAATGTGATTTGCAAAAGGAGGTCACTACAGCAACTGAATTTTGTATTATCTATTTCCAAATACACTATCATAACTTTTTTCAGTTGTCAGTTATTCTTATGAATTCATATGAATGGGTGAATGTGTCCAAACCTTTGACTGGTACTGTATTATTTTTAGGCCAAATGTCTGTGGACTTATTTTTCTTTCTTAACTCCAGTCTTTTGGGAATACTACTGCAATAAATATTGCATTTAGGCAGACAAGAATGGTAGCTCGATAGTTAGCATTGCCTCACAGCAAACTGAACTCTAAGCTCCTTCTTCAGGAGGACTACGCAAAAGCAGGTCAAAAAGGGGCTTAGCTAACACTGGAACATGAACATGTCTTCCTAGATTAGTACTTACTATACCTGAAGATCATTCACTGTCACTCTGCTGCCCTCCAGTTTACAGATGAACAGTAGGTTGACTAACAACTATAGGGAAAAGCTTAGTCATAGAGCTACTCACTTTTTAGGCCCTCAGCATTTATATGACCATAGCAAATTTGTTTGAGAATGCCACTACTATGCAGCTGGTAGTTAATTGTTTCAGGGGGTTGAACAGCAGATGGGTTAGATGGACTTGTATAATTTACTCTTGAGGCTCTAAAATTTGGCATTATAGTTTATCAAGCATATCTATTTTGCATTAATTGGATGAAGATAAGATAAGGTTTATTTGTCACATGCACATCTATACACAGTACAATGCACAGTGAAATGTATTTAAGAAGAATAAAATAAGTAATTCACAATATACAGAATAGAATAATATAATTTATATTATGCAAATTAAGGGCAACCAGTGCCCTTAACCTGCACTGGTTGGTGTAAATGTCCTGCAGGTTGGGGAGGGTGTTTTCATGATGTTCTCCATATATGCTGGTTCAAAAATGTGCTGGTGGTCCCTTGGGACTTTGACAGTATTGGTAAAACTTCCTTCAGTGTTTTGGACCCATTGAGAAGCTATTGGCAAGTTCCACAACCTATGCGTACTTGTTGCTTTGGTGTTTGGTGAAGGTAAAATTAAAGGTCAGGGGTGAAAAGACATGGCAGGTATACTGGCAGCTTGTTGAACATTTCATTTATAGGGTGTGTGTGTGCGTGTGTGAGACCTTCTGTAACAAACAAATCATCCATCCCTCATCTTCCGCATATCCGGGACTGGGTCACAGGGGCAGCAGCCTAAGCAGAGAAGCCCAGGCTTCCCTCTCCCCAGCCACCTCCACCAGCTCATCTGGGGGAACCCCAAAGCGTTCCCAGGTCAGCCGAGAGATATAATCTCTCCAGCGTGTCCTGGGTCTACCCCAGGGCCTCCTCCCGGTGGGACATGCCCGGAACACCTCACCCAAGAGGCGCCCAGGAGGCATCCTAATAAGATGCCCGAGCCACCTCAACTGGCTCCCCTCGATGTGGAGGAGAAGTGGCTATACTCTGAGCCCCTCCCGAATGGCCACATTCCTCACCCTATCTCTTAGGGAGAGGCCAGCCACCCTTCAAAGGAAACTAATTTCTTCCGCTTTTATTCATGATCTTATTCTTTCGGTCACTACCCAAAGCTCGTGACCACAGGTGAGGGTACGAATGCAGATCGAACGGTAAATCGACTTCACTTTTATACTTTTTACAGCTCCCTCTTAAACAAGACAGACCGGTGCAGTGTCCGCATCACTGCAGGCGCAGCCCCAATCCGTCTGTCGACCTCCCGTTCCGCTCTCCCGTCACTCATGAACCCAGAGATACTTGAGCTCCTAGAGGTGCTGATTCTCATGCCAGCTGCTTCACACTCGGCTGCGAACCATTCCACTGCGAGCTGGAGGCCACCACCTGACTGCATCATCCACAAAGAGCAGAGGTGAGATTCTGAGGCCACCAAAGAAGAAGCCTTCCACTACGTAGCTATGCCTAGATATTCGAAACGGTGATAAAGGGCTATCCTGGTGGAGTCCAACACCCACAGGAAACGAGTCCAACTTATTGTCGACTATACGAACCAAGCTCTCTGCAGTTGTACAGGGAGTGAATGACCCACAACAACAAGCCAGACACCCCATACTCACACAGGACCTCCCACAGAATACCCAGAGGGACACAGTCAAATGCCTTCTCCAAGTCCACACAGCACATGTAGACTGGTGGGGCAAACTCCCACGCACACTCAAATATCCTCCAGAGGATAAACAGCTGGTACAGCTTTACATGACCAGGATGAAAACCGCATTGTTCTTCATGAATCTGGGGTTCACCTGACGGACGGACCCTACTTTCCAGCACCCTGGCATTGACCTGAGGCTGAGGAGTGTGATCCTCCAAAAGTTGGAGCACACCCTCTGATCTCCCTTCTTAAAGATGGGGACAACCACCCCAGTCTGCCAATCCAGTGGCACTGCCCCAGATCTCCACGTGATGTTGCAGAGGCGTGTCAAGAGCAAAGTGCTCTATTGGGGTGATATGGTACTATGAGGTCTTTGAGATAAGATGGGGCCTGATTGTTCAAGACCTTGTATGTTAGGAGAAGGATCTTAAATTCTATTCTAGATTTAACAGGGAGCCAATGAAGAGAAGCCAGTATGGGAGAAATCTGCTCTCTCTTTCTAGTCCCTGTCAGTACTCTAGCTGCAGCATTTTGGATCAGCTGAAGGCTTTTCAGGGAGCTTTTAGGACAGCCTGATAATAATGAATTACAGTAGTCCAGCCTAGAAGTAATAAATGCATGAATTAACTTTTCAGCATCAGTCTGAGAAAGGATGTTTCTAATTTTATAAATATTGCACAAATGTAAAAAAGCGGTCCTACATATTTGTTTAATATGTGCATTGAAGGACATATCCTGGTCAAAAATGACTCCAAGATTTCTCACAGTGTTACTGGAGGCCAAAGTAATGCCATCCAGAGTAAGTTTCAGGTTTGACACCATGTTTCTAAGATTTGTGGGGATGAGCACAAGAACTTCAGTTTTATCTGAATTTAGAAGCAGGAAATTAGAGGTCATCCAGGCCTTTATGTCTTTAAGACATTCCTGCAGTTTACTTAATTGATGTGTGTCATCTGGCTTCATGGATAGATAAAGCTGAGTATCATCTGCATAACAATGAAAATTGATGCAATGCTTTCTAATAATACTGCCTAAGAAAATATAATGTAAACTGGAAAGTATAATGTAAAAAGGAAGTAAATAAATTTGGTCCTAGAAGAGAACCCTGTGGAACTCCATAATTAACCATTTGACCATGTCCCTCAGGCTATCCTGTGTGGGGATGCTGCGGGAGTATGGGTGTCTGTCCTTTGTTGCGGGTCATTCATAACCACAGTGAGAGCTTGGTCTGTATTGCCGGACTCGTTTCCCCTGGGTGTTGGACTCCGCCAGTGCTGCCCTTTGTCAAGGATTATGTTCATAATTTTTATGGACAGAATTTCTAGGCATAGTCAAGTGACAGAAGGCTTCCACTTTGGTGGCCTCATAGTTTGCAGCTGAAGTGGCTGGCATGAGAATTAGCACGTCTAAGTCTGTGGCCATGGTCCTCAGCCAGGAAAGAGTGGAATGCCCACTCTGGCTCAGGGATGAGTTGCTGCCCCAAGCGGAGGAGTAACTCGGGGTCACGTTCATGATTGACGGAAGCAGGAGACTGACAGATCGGGGCTGTGTCTGCAGTGATGCGGATGCTGCATCAGTCCCTTGTGGTGAAGAGGGAGATGAGCATCAAAGCGAAACTGTCGATTTACCAGTCAATCTACGTCCCTACGTTTATCTAAGCTTTGGCAGTATGCCCCGAGGCATTCACAGGCGAGGAATGCCTCAGGGCATACCCTGGATGAGCTCGAGGAGGTCACTGGGGAGAGGGAGGTCTGAGGTTCTCTTCTTAGGCTGGTGCTTCCTTAAGAAGATGGATGGATGGATCATGAACTGCTATGGCTTTTTTTTTAACCTGATCTCTCAGCCACCATGTTACCCTTTCCTGCCCACCAAAATAAAAACAATCCTACACATTATCCTCACAGTCTTCCACCTTGTGATCATCCCCACAATTACTATATTCCCATATCTTCAAGTCTCTGCCTCTGTTAAATTATTTGTATCCCAGGTGGGCATATAAATGCATATATAATCCCATCCATTCTTTTTCAACTTTTCATTAAGCCAGTGAGCACTGGTATGATAGATATCTTTCTGAAAGTGCTTTAACTAAGTTTAAGGAAGTGATTCCTTCACTGTTATCTTCTTCAATGCCACATGCCAAGACAATGCAGAGCAGCTACGTAAACTCTTCCACAGGTGACCGAAAACCCCGTAGAAAACAAACCGGACACTACTGACTCAGGGAGTGTACAACTGTTGGGCTCTGGACTCTCGGGAGGCTGCAGCTCAGGCTCTGGACTCTTGGGACGAACAGGATACTCACGACCAACAGGGTCAGGTCCAGGCAACTCGGGACCCTCTTACTAGGGCTATGGATACTTTGGCTCAGATGGAACAGGACCCATCAACTTTGGGCCGGACAGTCTATAAACAGATTAGAGAGACCCGGTGAAAAACGGTGCGGGTGATAAAGCAGTTTTTGGCTGGGGTCCCACTGCACAGGATATTCTCAGCAGGCTCTAGAAGCTGAGGATGATCAGTGACAGGGGCTGCTTACCAGGCTGCACAGCCATCTCCTTCAACGACTGGGGCTGCTCAGCACTGCCGAGGACTGAAGCTGAGGCCTGTCTGTTTTCACTATTGGAACAGGGATGGGTGCAGGCACAGGCTGGACACTAGCCACCCCCACCCTGAGAACAGGAATGGGTGCAAGGTGCACAATCTCTGAAGAGGAAGACAGTAAACCCCAAACAGTCTTCTCTGGAGCAGGCTCAAAAACAGAAATGCTTTGGGGGAAAAGAGCACAGTTAGCAGTCTCGGGGGTTGCCTGCAGAGGTGCATGAAAAACAGTTTCTAATAGAACACACCCAAAATCAGTAGTCTTAGAATACACATGTTCAGGAACACCAGACTGAGTTTCATTTTTTTTCTGACAGAAAAACAGAGTATTCAGTCACTGGTTGAGCTGACTGACAGTATTCAGCCTTTGAAAGAGAGACACAAATAGTCCATGAATGAGCTGGCTGAGAAACACAGTTCACAGTCTCATTCACAGAAAACATTAAACAGTTATTGTCCAGCTCAGAAACACTACTGCCAAACCAAAAACCTGCTGGCCTAACATCATCATGCACTGCTTTCACGTTGACAGCTGGGTCAATCAAATAAAACACAGATTCAAAGTTCCAGAAACACAATACTCACTCATGGCTGACACAGAACACGAACAGAACACCATGTGTTCCCAGCATGACAAAATCCAGAAAGGCCAGGTGCCAGAGCTTGGATGAATTTTTTTTTCAAAGAAGACTAAGTGTATGTGTCTTATCGTGGCATTTTTTGGCATTTAACATTTGCTCGGAATAATCCTTGACCTTGCTTAAGACTTCCTCTGGAGTAGCTTGAGTCTCATGGGGTCCATAGCTGATCATGTTTTTCAACTGAGAGTAACAGGAAAAATGGAACAGGGAGACACACTACCACGAGGAACGATGTGATAAAGAGCAGAGTGAAACTCAGGGCTTAAATATATACAGGGGCTCATTGGGAAAACAACATGCAGCAGGGAACAGAATCAACTAATGAGACAGAGGGGAAGCAAAACTAAACACACTGCACACAGGATGCAATACTAACAGAATAACACAGGAAGTAACAGGACACAGAAATGTGGAATCAAAATTCTGGCAAAATGACTAGTCTGCCACGTAATTGTTTCACTTTGATTTTCGGGGTCTTTGAATTTCCAGAAAGTAATGTGCCATCCTTTCATTCCTAACACATTATCCAGTCCGTATCAATATAGATAACCAGGAGGATTTTTTTTTCCCATTTAGGTCTGATGTACTTTCAAAGTGTTCCTTTAATTCTTTACGCAGTGTAAATCACTTAAAGCCTTTGGAGACTGAAGTGGCCTCAAGCCATAAGAAATAAAGTCAGATTCTTCCACTTACATCACGTCGACCCTGTTGTGGTCGGTTTCACAACTGGGGCTCTACCAGCAACAACAGTAATGTGGTAACAATGCATGCAACATCTGGAAAACATCACGATTAAAGCACAGCTTGTAACAGACAAATGAGTGCAGTTCCAGCCCACTACACTGCAGCAGCAGTAAAGCTGTTCCACCCTGTGAATATAGTATTATCATCCTTCTGTCTGCACAGGGAAAGGAAATAATCCAGGTAAAAGAGTGCAAAGCAGTCCTTGAAGGAAAATACAAACTATGATAATGACATTTGATCACATAATAAAATAATTGCAATGTGTTCAGTCTGAGTCCAGGTGAGTTCTTGTATTGCATAGTTTTTTCTTGTTTGTACTCAACTGTACATCGTTTTTACTTGACAAATGACCATCTCCACAAACATAACGATACCCGGTCGAAAGGAGAAATTAAATGTAATTCTTCACTGAGATGGATTGGTATTTATATACCAGTCATTCTTCCAGTTTTGCTGACCATTCAAAGCACTGAACACCACATTTTCAACACTTTTTTACACACTTCACACTCTTTTCATTATTTTTTTTTTGCAGCCACCAAAAATCTAGTTTATACCAGTTTTAACAGCCCGGCTGGACGAGCAGCAGCACGGTGGTGTGGTGGCTAGCACTGCTGCCTCACAACTAGAATGACATCAAGACGGTCTGGGTTTGATTCCGCCTGGGCCTCTCTCTGTGGAGTTTGCATGTTGTCTGCGTGGGTTTCCTCTCACAGTCCACAGATATGCACTTACTGGGGTTAGGTTAATTGGCCGTTCTAAATTGGTGGTAGGCTGGCACCCTGCCTTATGTCACTATATATTTAATTTACCCAGCTTGATTGATTAAAAGACATAGTTTGATTTTTAATAACTATAAAAGTTGAGTTTGGTCAATTAGAACATACAATTTAGTTCAATTGGTAATGGAGTAGTGCTTACTTAACAAACTTTACCCACAGTACAAAGCACCTTGAGGCGACTATTTGTTGTGATTTGGCACTATATAAATAAAATAAAATAAATAAATTGAACCTAGCCACGTAATGTTTTCCAGGGGTGCTATAATGTGTTGTGGTTAATTTTTCACTAAACAATATGAGGGATTGCACAAACACTGTCATTACTTGTCTGTCTGTCTGATGCTGTGGGTCAGAGATGTGTATAGCAGTGGTTTGGCGCTCAGCACTGCATGAGTGCTAACTGGAGGAAAAGGAAGGGGCAATTTCTCAACTGTTCAAACTTTTCTGATAGGCAAACTGTCGCATAATTACAGTGATGCAAATTGGGTTGCACAAATGTGTCGGTAATGATACACTGTGTTAAAGGCTGTTACCAGGTGTATCAGCAGTGAAGGCTCGGTGTTAAAGGGTTAAACAAATATGTAGGACCACTTTTTTACATCTGCGCAATATTTCTAAAATTAGAAACATCCTTTCTCAGACTGATGCTGAAAAGTTAATCCATGCATTTATTACTTCTAGGCTGGACTACTGTAATTCATTATTATCAGGCTGTCCTAAAAACTCCCTGAAAAGCCTTCAGCTGATCCAAAATGCTGCAGCTAGAGTACTGACAGGGACTAGAAAGAGAGAGCAGATTTCTCCCATATTGGCTTCTCTTCATTGGCTCCCTGTTAAATCTAGAGTAGAATTTAAAATCCTTCTCCTCACATACAAGGTCTTGAATAATCAGGCCCCTTCTTATTTATAGATAAGATTATTATAGAACAAGAGTATATATGTGTTTGTTGTTTGTTGCATTGTTCTCTTTCAAGTGCTGGTTGCTGTTTTGTGTGTGTGTGTGTGTGTGTGTGTGTGTGTGCACGCACCACTTTGCCATTTAAGTATCCTACGAACCACATGTAAGCCAGCAGTCTGAGAGCAAAGTGCTCTGTTGGGGTGATACGGGAGTATATGCAATATGTTTGGAGGAGTAGCAGTGAGTCTTCAAACCTAAGAACACTGAACCAACTGTGAAGCATGCTGGTGGTGGCATCATGTTCTGGGGCTGTTTTCCTGCCAGTTGTACTTGGTCACACTGAACAATGGATGGAATAATGGAAGAATTAGGACTACTTACTTCACCTCAAATCAACACACCATGCTGAGATATGCCAGCTTTTTAGCTTATAGCTGTTTTGGAATCACTTTGTTGGTGCAGAAATATTATTTTATGCATGGAAACTGTGTTGTCTTTGGTATTTTTCATAGATTCAAGTAAAATGGAAGCAAATAATGTATTTTGCAACAGAGTGCTGGAAGAAGAACAGCTATAACGTAATGTGACAGAGCACTCCGGGGAATTACTTAAAAAAAAATATGGCAAACAGCTTCCTGCTCATTGCATGCTTATATTTTTTGAACCATTTGCACTCATGTATTATTAATATACTGGTTATTGTTGTGATTGCTAAAGCTATAAAGTAGCCTTTGAGTTGGTGAAAATCAAAGCTACTCCCCACCTTTCCTTTCCTGTATTAAATCTGGTCAGCTCTGTGTTTTCTGCCCGTAACAATCACATGTGCATGTACTGTCAGTCTGGGCTACATCAGGGACTGCGCCATTCACCCAAATCGCTCCCTCTCTCTGATTTCCACTCCAGAGTAAATTTGGGGATATGTAAACAGCTTAGTAGAAGGTGTGTTGCTGTGGTGTGCAGGGCGACTGGTTATGCTTGACTGACTTTCATGCAGCAGGCATGAAGCCATGGTCCACTTGAACCGTCCTTCTGCTTAGAGCCGTGTGCAGGAAGTGAGACCCACTGAAAAGTGTGGTAGTCATTTTCCACAGTAACAGTTTGACCCTCACGTTCAGTGTTGACTCTGATGTTAATCAGGTTTACAGGCCAGGAAGAATAAATGGAGAAGAAAAGAAACTGCTTTAAAGTGTGCAAGCCCAGAGGAGTGTATACGCTGGTACTTCATGGAGGTCTCCTCAGTCACTTAGCAAGATTTCATCATGATTCACAGGTCCGTGTTTAGATAAAACACTTATACTGTGACACTGGCTGACTCCTCCAACCCTTGTGTCAACTCCCTCAGTGAGTGTTGTTTTTGCCAGATCTGTTTACAGCACTTCAAAGCTCCATTGCCCAGTGCCTTACAAACACAGAAGTCCAGCATGCTCTAGCTTCTCTCTGGAGCTAACTCCTTTGATTTTAAACTGGATCATACCATCACTGCACTCCATAGCTGTCGAATTTTAACACTGCCCATGTGGAACAACAGAATTGGATGCTCGTGCACGAATGAAGACGTCTCCTTCCAGAACTGATGATTAAATCAATAAAATTCTGAGCTTTCTTTTGATGTTGAGCAGAAATGACCATTTAAATGTCAAACTAATAATAATAAAAATAATAATAATGTAATTTATTCATAAGTACCTTTCATGACACCCAAGGACATTTTACAGGGGTGAAAACAGGACAAATCTCATCAAGCCCAAACAAGAAATCTTGACCAGGCTCAAAGGCTGAGCTGGAGGAACAAGATAGCAACACATCCACCCAGACCGCTGAAGTTCCTGTATGAACGGAATACCTCTGAAAATCCAAGGAAAAGTTTGGCCTATTTTCCCCAAAGCTCAGACTGAACATTCAATTCAATTTCAATTCAATTTTATTTATATAGCATCAAATCACAACAGTCGCCTCAAGGCGCTTTGTATTGTGGGTAAAGACCCTACAATAATACAGAGAAAACCCAACAGTCAAAACGACCCCCTATGAGCAAGCACTTGGCCACAGTGGGAAGGAAAAACTCCCTTTTAACAGGAAGAAACCTCCAGCAGAACCAGGCTCAGGGAGGGGCAGTCATCTGCTGTGAGTGGTTGGGGCTGAGGGGAGAGAGACAGGACAAAAGACATGCTGTGGAAGAGAGACAGAGATTAATAATAATGATTAAATACAGAGTGAAGTATAAACAAACAAGTATAAACAAGTAAATAAGGTGAATGATGGGACCCCCCTCAGCAGCCTAGGCCTATAGCAGCATAACTAAGGGGTGGTTCAGGGTCACCTGATCCAGCCCTAACTATAAGCTTGATCATAAAGGAAAGTTTTAAGCCTAATCTTGAAAATAGAGAGGGTGATTTTTAGAAATGTTGGCCAACTGAAAAGTATGAACATAAAAGTATGAGCATGTGCAGCACTCAGTACTTAGTCGGGGCTCCTTTTGCCTGGATTACTGCAGCAATGCGGCGTGGCATGGAGTCCATCAGTCTGTGGCACTGCTCAGGTGTTGTGAGAGCCCAGGTTGCTCTGATAGTGGCCTTCAGCTCTTCTGAATTGTTGGCTCTGGCGTATCCCATCTTCCTCTTCACAATAGCCCATAGATTTTCTGTTGACAAGCACAGGGAGACACAGTGGTGGCTGGATGGCAGTGTAGTGGTTAGCTAATATCTTGCCTACACAGCTTGAAGGTTCCTGGTTCAAACTACACCTGGGACCTTTCTGTGGAATCTAAAATCCATGTCTTTGGTCTGAGAGGAAGCCAGATTGATTGATGGCAGATAAAGTGCTTTAAATGTACAGAATAAAGCGCTACATGTTGTCTAAATTGCTTGGAGCAGAGTTTCCACGGGGTAGTAAATTAAATGAGCTCAAATTAAGGCTATTAAAAGGTAACAATCCGAATTTGACTTGGTGGGAAATTTTTCATCACCCCTTCAGTATATTTGGACTTTTCCATTGATGCAGACTTCTTGTTTTAAGTTCGTTTAACTATAAAATCTGTATAGAAATATAACTACTCAGCAGGACCTGAGCTGACGTCGATAGACTCGATTGGTTCCGCTGACCGATCTGTTGTGCGCATGCGCCTTGTCATGGAAAAAATGGAAGTTTTCACAACTTTGGCTCAGTGACCCGGCATTCAGGGCTTAACCCTCTGGAGTGCAGGATCCAAGATGGCGGAATGAGCAGTTGCATTTTGCAGGCTCTCATGTATAAAGTTTTCTTTTAGTCCTTGAATCTTCTTTTTTGTGCATTTTGCCGTATAAAGCAAGTTGTTTAACTGCTTCTTAAAGTTTGCTGACCTTTTCGTAACGAAACAAGAGTTTCGAAAGTTTTTTTTTGTCAAGTTATTGGATACGGTTGATAGTAATGGAGGACCACGACTACAACATGGCTGCCCCCCTGGATGCTGGGGATGACGGACTCAGCGAGGCTACAGACATTGAGACAGATGAACAGATGTTCAAAGCTGATAAGATCAACCAGTTACACACTCCAATTAAATCTCCTCATCCCAAAAAACACAACAAAGATAACTGAAACCCTCACGGAGATTGTATTGGCGAGACGATTTTGCAGGCGGTGAACTCGCTGACTGCGAAAATGGATACCCAGACTGAACTTTTGCTAAAGTTTGAAAAAAGAATTGAAGAGAACACTGTTGCAATTATTGAGAACAAGCAAAACATTGAAGCTCTACAGGGAAAAATCAGCAAACTTGAAGAGGAAAACAAACTACTTAAGGATTCTGTGACAGAGCAAGCTCGTTATAAAAGGAGATGGAACCTGAGGATTAATGGTCTGGCTGAAAAAGATGGAGAAGATATAAGAGAAGGTGTCACTGGCATTTTGACCAGAGTGGTGCCCGTCTCGGTGGAGCAGCTTCGCGGGTCGGTCGACACTGTGCATCGCCTGGGTAAGAAAGGAGACCCCGCCACTTCGAACAAAGCTCCACGGTCAGTAATAATCCAGTCTGTGGCGAGGACGGTTCAAGAAGATGTGTGGAAGTGATCCAGAGATGCCAGGGTCTGTTGGGAGCTGCATATCCACTTTAAGGAAGATTTTTCCAGAGAAGACAGGGAAGCTTGTAAGAAGTTATGGCCGAGAGTACGGGAAGCCAGAGAGAGGGCAGAGAGCTTACCTGAAAGAGGGATATGCACTGATTAATAATCAATGAGTTGACCCTTAGTAGCCAGAGCTCCTCTGTCTATTCATCATCCTACCTCACCTGACGAGTCTATGGTAAAATGCACCTTACCCTGATTGTATAAAGGACAAGAACTCTCATTCCTGTGCATCTTATGACTCTGTTTTCTAGATTTAAACATTTCAGGTATATTATATTTTATTTCTTTAAATGCTAGGGGGCTTAGAAACAATGTGAAGTGTAACCAGGCTCAATTACGCTGTAACTGGCTGGTCCAAATAATCTCGTCGACTCTGCGTTGTGTGTTAATGATGACGAAGGCGTGCTGATCTTTAAGATGTGACCCTTTTATTATCTGAATGAGAACAGAGTATACTGGTCAGGCAGGTTGGCTCAGTACAGGGCAGCTCAAGCACAGCACACTACAAAAGGATGGTACATTGTAAAGACACAGAAGTTCGCTAGCTAGCCTAGCCAATGCATCATGTGTGTTCCACAGCATGTCTTTTGTCCTGTCTTCTCCACTCAGCCCCAACCGGTCGCAGCAGATGACTGCCCCTCCCTGAGCCTGGTTCTGCTGGAGGTTTCTTCCTGTTAAAAGGGAGTTTTTCCTTCCCACCGTCGCCAAGTGCTTGCTCATAGGGGGTCGTTTTGACTGTTGGGTTTTCTCTGTGTTATTGTAGGGTCTTTACCCACAATACAGCGCCTTGAGGCGACTGTTTGTTGTGATTTGGCGCTATATAAATAAAATTGTATTGATTGAATCATGCAATTATATGATTGTTATAGCAGTCCACAACTGCAATATTCCACTTAAGGTATTCCATTAGCAGTTACATCATTTATAGTGGTCTTACACTTCATATAATGGCTAGACAGATGTCAGTACTTAATAATCATGTTCACTGCTGTGCTCTACAACCCACCTCAGGCTGGTCTCTCATGGTGTGGCCACATTACAACACTGCCAGTGGCATTTATCCATTGCCTTTTTGAGAGAAGGCGCCATTGAGCCAGTAAACCTCCACATTACAAATTGTGGTTGTTATGGCAAGTGGAATCACATAAAACATAAATACTGTTACAGAAGCACAAAGCGTTTTTTTCTTTTTTGTGCATGCTTATTCAACTGACAAAATTATAGCTGGTGGTGATTTTAATTTGGTACCTGATCTTTGGTTAGACAGGAATCCACCCAAGGTTAAATATCACAAGTATGATGACCTGCTTGCCCAGTTACTGAATAGTGTCAATTTGATTGATTATTGGCGGGTTAAAAATCCTGGATCTCTACGTTTTTCCTGGTTCCACACCTCCAGTAATGGTGTAAGCTCTAGAATAGACTACTGGCTCACATCTGCTTCCTTGACAAACTCTATTAACAAGTGTGATATCTCTGCCTCACCTTTAAAAGATCATTGTGTTACATCTGTATCCTTTTCACTCTCAAGGCATAATTTTGGTCCCTCTCATATCTGGAAATTTAATAATACCCTATTGGAGGATTCTGAATTTTACCAAGACATTAGACAATTGATTGTGGATATTGATGCCTTGGAAATGTCATCTGCAAGCAAATGGAAATGGCTGACATTCAGGATACGAAAAACAGCAATTCATACAAATAAAAAACTGTCTAAATTTAAAAAACAAAGACAACTTGCTATTGTCACCAACATTAGTAGTCTCTGTGAAAAAACTGATTTGTCACCTGAAGAATTAGTTGAATTAAGTAAGTTGCAGAATGAACTGGATACCCTATACCTGGAAAAAACCAAGGGAGCCTTTGTACGCTCCCGAGCCCGCTGGATTGATGAAGGGGAGAAAAATACAACTTATTTTTTTAACCTTGAAAAACATAGACAGCTAAAAAAGAAAATTACTAAATTAAACATAAATGGATCTGTTTCTGAAGATGATAGTCAGATCAATAAAGAAATACTTTTACTGCAACCTACATAAATCTAACTATTCAGAAACAGACTGCTCCAAAATTTTAAATGATATAAAGGGATTTAATAGAATAATTGATGCAGACTTAAAACTATTCATGGAAAAACAAATTACAATTGAGGAGACAGACAAGGCTGTTTTGAAGATGTCCACTGGAAAGTTGCCTGGTTTGGATGGGTTAACAACTGAATTTTACAGGGTTTTTGTGAAGATATTAGAGAGATGCTATTCAAAGCACTTTTTAGAATGTATCCAAACAGGTAATCTTTCTAATACAATGAAGCAAGGCATTATTACCTTAATCCCAAAACCAAATAAAGATCTAACATCTTTAGACAACTGGAGACCCATCACTTTGCTCTGTACTGATTATAAATATTAGCTCATGTTTTTGCTGAGCATCTGAATAGTGGACTGCATGACATAATTGATGAATGCCAATCAGCCTTTGTTAAATCATACAAGATTGATTCTTGACATGTTAGGTTATTGCGATTTTATTGAAAGCAATTGCCTTATATTATTCTTAAATTTCTACAAGGCATTTGATACTATTGAACATGCCTTTTTATTTGATGCTCTAAAATTTTTGGGTTTTGAAGATTATTATTGTCAACTAATTGAGATGTTTTACAGTGATATTTATAGTTCAATCTCCTTAAACCCAGGATTTAGCGCTGGATTTAAGATCAAACGAGGCATTTGCCAGGGTTGCCCTATTTCCCTAAAATTGTTCATCCTCACTACTCAGTTGCTAGCCCTAAAAATTTATAATAGTCCAGGGTTACAAGGAATAAATATTTTTGATAAAGGATTTATGATTAGACAGTTTGCGGATGATGCAGCTTTGTTTCTTAGAAACTATTCTAGACTATACTCACTTTTGTTGCTGCTGGTTTAGACATTAATGGCTGTATATTGAGTTATTTTGAGGGAAGAATAAATTTACATTGTTATATAAGCTTCACACAGACTACTTTTCATTGTGTCAAAGTGTCATTTTCTCAGTGTTTTCCCATGAAAAAATATACTTAAATAAATATCAGAAATGTGAGGGGTGTACTCACTTTTGTGATACACTGTGTAAAGCTAAAAACAAAAGTAGTCAAAAATGGCCAAATATACCCCCAGACCCCAGAGGGTTAAGCCGGTCATTGGGAATGATCGAGAGGCATTTTGTAAAGTGTTCAGAGAAAATATAAATTTGACCAGGACAAACCACACCGAGCATCCATCATTCACCAGCAGCGGATTCGTGTGCGCGGGGAGCAGATCCCTGTTTTGTTTTTTGGTGCTACACAAAGCTCTGCAACTGCAACCTCAAGGTCAGCTATGAGCACAAGTATTCCCGTCACACCTCAGCAGCAAACCAGTATTCCAATATTCTCCTGGAAAATATTCTACTGGAAAATAAATCATCGGCTTGTGAAACTTGAATTTCATTGCATTTTGTTTATATTCTTAAAAAAACAAATTTCCTGAGTCTATTTGAAATGTGTTTTGAATATTAATGTGTATGAGGTCTTAGTCACAGTTCCACCTTCAAGTAAGTGGGATAAAGTTTTGTCTTTGGTGAGAGATGGGCGATCATCGTACATGGCTTAGTGCTGTGAATACACCGCCCCCCCAAAAAGGCTTCTGCTCCATTTTGTGCTGCTAGTAAACATATTTTAGAGGTAGTAAAAATAGGTAGTAAATTGAACTCTAGGATTCCTGTGTAAACCCTGTTGGAGTGATCAAATGACTTGAAAAGCACTATATAAGCCAATTAATTTAATTCCGTTATGTCTTATTTGTAAGATTCTGTGTTTCAGTACTCCTTTTTGGAGGCATCTTTATTTTCCTATGTATCTATGCTCTGTAGGTGGACATCATTTTTCAGTGTTAAAGTGAGCGTATGTATGTTTTTTTCACCAGTCTTTTTTTTAAACCTTGTTCTTAACCATGTGTGATACAAATGTGCCATTTGTATCACTCTGGGACACGTCCACACACAGAATCTGTTCCACAGGAAATGCTTTGAATGAGAGGAAGCTGAATCAACAATAAACTTTCAGTTTGCTCCAGCTGGCTTCACAACAGAGGCAGAGGAGCAGGTGGAAAAACTTACAGAGATTCATCCCGTGACTCCCAGGAAGATGTGACTTAATGCCCCACAGAGGGGCTGGATCAGAAGGTCAGCATCTGCAAACTCAGGATCAAATGATATGACAAAAAAGTCCTATAATTTGATTTGAAGTTAAATGCCTTGGTTGAGTGATAAGAGGAACAGAGTTGTCATCTGATTGCCACCTGTTCGAACACATCACTGGGTGCTACTGGTGAAACAGACAGACCTGTTACACCAAAGCAGGCAGTGAGGCTGAACTAAGAACTTCTGTACTTAGTCCAAGAGGTCTCCCACATCTGGAAGAATTTCACTTGTGTCCCAGAGGAGATTTGGGACATGGAGTCTGTGCCATTTTGAAGGCCTCCATTACATAGGCAGCTGGCAGGAGTTGTGGTCAAAAGATCACTTGCCCTGTGTGGTGGAACTACTGGTGGATTCCAGTGGTGAAGGAAGACTTTGGGTCATTTCTTCAGTCTTCTATATAGGCTTTCTAACAGACTTATTCATAGTGGCCCTAGTGCATGACTGCAATTCAACAAGTTAGAACTACACATCTTTCCTTTATAATCTCTTATAGTTTATCAGGCATACGTTTAATATATCTATATTTTTTTTGCAAGGTCCTGTAAAATATGACGGTCTGCTGCTGATCATCCTTTTCCTTTTTAGAAATATGTTTTTGCTAGCATTTCTTTTCATAGTGAAATAGCATATGAGTGCTGGTGGCTAACCAAAACACCATGAATAGATTAAAACAGATTTGGTACAGAACCAGGATTAACAATGTAACATCTTATGTGTTTGTGCAAACTTTTCTAGTTCCTGGGAATATTTCCAACTAATTGGACTGTTTTCATTTTAAGATAGAGTTCAATCAAAGTGGGGTTTTGTAATTCAGACTCTCACAGTTTTGAGCACTTTAAGCAGATGGTTCAGCTGGCCAGCTGCTAGAAACAGTCTAGCACAGAGGCATGTGACCCTACCAGTGGAGAAACAGCTTACTAATGCAAATGATGAAAACAAAACCCTCTAAATACAAACAAATCTCTGTAACATCTGTTGATAGAGAGATGAGATGTGGGGAGAAGCTAACAGCTTCTGCCCAGTAGGGAGTAGGGAACATTTAACCGCAGAGTAAATAAAGTGAATGGCATGAGGTAGGGATCCAGCATGGGCTTTCAACCCCTCAGGCAGAGGGGCCTCCATATAAGAGACCTGGTCTGTCAGAGGGCTGGCTATCCACAGCTGTGTTTTCACTGTTTTCGTCCTGAAGGCCACATGGAGAGGCTTATGGTCAACACATAAAGACACATCCACACATGGTTTTAGAAGGGACAAGCCACAAACTAAGACAGGATTCCTTGTTTTATATTGGAACAAGTCAGTTTACAGAACTTAAACAATCTGCCCCTAACAGCATGTTTGGAGTCCTTGTAGTCTTTGTGCCATCAGGGGCCTTGAAGCATATTTAGGAAGAAATGTTCCAAATGTTTTGGCTCTTCAAGGTTATTCAACCAGGAATACATAAATATTAAAGTATAAATAGGACTTTTTAAAATTAAATATCAGATCAAAATTATGCACTATACAGTACTGTGTTTTAAGCCACCCCTCATTCCTTTATGTTTTGTTACGAAAATGGGAAATAGGTGTACTATTTTGTTGACACATGCAAATATACATGGGAATACGGCATGTAAGGCAAAAAATAAAGTCTGCATGGCATGCTGGGGTGGCTCTGCGGTAGAGTAGGCAGCCAAATACATGCCGTGAGGCAAAAGCCGGCCATGCAAGTTCGAGTCCCAGCCTGTCCTCCATTCTGCGTGGCCCATCTCTTCTCCCACTTTTCTGTCATAACCTACTGTCAATAAAGCCACTGTGGGCAAAAAAAGTACAATTCTAAAAAGCACAATACTCCTTCAACACAGCCTCAACTCACAAAGGTAAGCTTTCGTGTAATTTCTTTAAGTAGTCTTCAGGAATAGTTCTCCAGGCTTCTTGAAGGACATTCCAAAGCTCTAATTTGAATGTTTGCTGCCTTTTGTGCCATTCTCTGTCAAGATGTTGCCACACTGCTTCACTTATCTTGATATTCAGGCTCTGGGGATGCTAATACATGATAGTGTTCCATTGTGTGGTTCTCTGTCAAGATATGCTTTTACTGTATTGGTAGAATTGTAGTGTACTTTGGATCTTTGTTATGCTGAAAAATGAAACTGTTGTCAATTAAATGCTTTCCAGATGGTGTTCCATGGTGGATCAAAATGTGAGGGTACTTTCCTGCATTCAAATTTCAATCGATCAATTTTACTAAAATCCACAACACCACTGAAACAATGATTTGAACCAAAAAATTTCAAATTTGGATTCATCAATCCATAAGGCCTGTTGTCACTGATTTTCATTTCACTTCTTGTGTAATCTGACATACCTCATCGTTTTCTCCCTGTTTCCTGTCCTTAAGAATGACTTCTGGACAACAATATTTCCAACAGAGACCATTTCTGGTCACGTCTGCTGGATTTTTTTCTGTTACTTAAAGACATGATTTTCGCATACTCTTCATCTGCTATAGATACAGTGGGTATTCAGACCCCTTTAAATTTTCACTCTTTGTTTCATTGCAGCCATTTGCTAAAATCAAAAAGTTCATTTTATTTCTCATTAATGTACACTCAGCACCCCATCTTGACAGAAAAAAACCAGAAATGTAGAAATTTTTGCAAATTTATTAAAAAAGAAAAACTGAAATATCTCATGGTCATAAGTATTCAGACCCTTTGCTGTGACACTCATATTTAACTCCCATGCTGTCCATTTCTTCTGATCCTCCTTGAGATGGTTCTACTCCTTCATTGGAGTCCAGGCACTGCTCATCACCTGCCCAATACAATCCCAACAGTGAAACATGGTGGTGGCAGCATCATGCTATGGGGGTGTTTTTCAGCTGCAGGGACAGGACGACTGGTTACAATTGAAGGAAAGATGAATGCGGCCAAGTACAGAGATATCCTGGAAGAAAACCTCTTCCAGAGTGTTCAGGACCTCAGACTGGGCCGAAGGTTCACCTTCCAACAAGACAATGACCCTCAGCACACAGCTAAAATAACAAAGGAGTGGCTTCAGAACAACTCTGTGACCATTCTTGACTGGCCCAGCCAGAGCCCTGACCTAAACCCAACTGAGCATCTCTGGAGAGACCTGAAAATGGCTGTCCACCAACGTTCACCATCCAACCTGACGGAACTAGAGAGGATCTGCAAGGAAGAATGGCAGAGGATCCCCAAATCCAGGTGTGGAAAACTTGTTGCATCATTCCCAAGAAGACTCATGGCTGTACAAGCTTAAAAGGTGCTTCTACTCAATACTGAGCAAAGGGTCTGAATACTTATGATCATGTGATATTTCAGTTTTTCTATTTTAATACATTTGCAAAAATTTCTACATTTGGTTTTTTCTGTCAAGATGGGGTGCTGAGTGTACATTAATGAGAAATAAAATGAACTTTTTGGATTTTAGCAAATGGCTGCAATGAAACAAAGAGTGAAAATTTAAAGGGATCTGAATACTTTCTGTACTCACTGTTGTTTTAGGCTTGACACTTCTGTTCTCCACTTGTTCAGTTTCCTCAATTATTTGAGGAAACTGAACAAGTGGCATACCTTTTGGGGTGACTGTGGCCCAGGTGGTAGAGCAAATCACCTACCAATGGTTGGCGGTTCGATTCCTAGTTGTTCTGGGCTGCATCCCCAAGTATCCTTGGGCAAGATACTGAACCCCAAGTTGCTCTCCGAGGCACGCGTTGGAGTGTGAATGTTAGGCAATAAAAGCACTTAGATTCATATGGAAGTGCTTGTGTGAATGGTTGAATGCAAACATGTTGTGTGAGTGGTCACTTAGAGTAGAAAAGTGCAATTTAAGAACTAGTCCATTTACCATCTTTTGCACTTTTCACAGATTCAGCTTAAGAAATGTTAAAATAATAATGTGATTTTTTTAACAGGCTGCTAGTGACAAAGTGTTTCAAGATACAATTTAAAATGTTTTTTGTTATGTGTAGACAGAACACTGGTTGGAGAATGAGTGAAAAAAGAGCCAATACCCAAAGAAAAACTTTGAAAGATCCCCAGAAAGCCACGGGAACTATTGGTGAAGACCACTTTAAAAAATAAAAAGAAACTCTGGTTCCTTGGATGCAAAATATAATGAAACAGACTTTTGCATAGTGTTGCATGCAAGCGACTGTGAACAGCAGAGACACACGGCGCATGTGGCAGGGCATCCAGTCCATCACCAACTACAAGACCTCACCATCTGCTTGTGACAGTGATGCGTCCCTCCCAGATGTGCTGAACCACTTCTATGCACGGTTCGAGGCACAGAACAATGTGACTGCGAGGAAGTCCACACCTTCTCCGAACGACCAGTTGCTGTCTTTCACCACGGCTGATGTGAGGACAACTCTACGTAGAGTCAACCCACGGAAAGCTGCTGGACCAGACAACATTCCTGGGAAGGTGCTCAGAGAGTGTGCAGACCAGCTAGCAGAGGTCTTCACTGACATCTTCAACACTTCTCTGAGCAGCACCGTTGTTCCTACATGCCTCAAGACCACCACCATCGTTCCTGTGCCAAAGAAGTCCTCTGTATCCTGCCTCAACGACTACCGCCCCGTTGCACTCACACCTATCATCATGAAGTGCTTCGAGAGGCTCGTCATGAGGCACATTAAGACCCTGCTGCCACCCACTCTGGACCCCCTGCAGTTCGCTTATCGTCCCAACCGTTCCACAGATGACGCCATAGCCACCACCCTTCACCTGGCACTCACTCACCTGGACAATAAGGACTCATATGTTCGAATGCTGTTCATAGACTTCAGTTCAGCATTCAACACCATCATTCCTCAGCACCTGATCAGGAAGCTGAAACCACTGGGCCTGAACACCTCCATCTGTAACTGGATCCTGGACTTTCTGACTGGGAGACCTCAGGCAGTCCGAGATCGGAAATACTACCTCCAGCACCATCACGCTGAGCACTGGAGCTCCCCAGGGCTGTGTGCTCAGTCCACTGCTGTTTACTCTGCTGACCCATGACTGTGCAGCAATGCACAGCTCAAATCACATCATAAAGTTCGCTGATGACACGACTGTGGTAGGTCTCATCGGGAAGAACGATGAGTCAGCATACAGAGAGGAGGTGCAGCGACTAACGGACTGGTGTAGAGTCAACAATCTGTCTCTGAACGTTGAAAAAACCAAAGAGATGGTTGTGGACTTTAGAAGGACGAGAGGTGATCACTCACTGCTGACCACTGATGGCCCTACCGTGGAGATCGTCAAGAGCACCAAGTTCCTCGGTGTTCACCTGGCAGATGATCTCACCTGGTCCTACAACACCAGTTCCATCACAAAGAAAGCCCAGCAGCGTCTCTACTTTCTAAGGAGACTGAGGAAGGCACATCTTCCATCTCCAATCCTCACTATGTTCTACAGAGGAACCATCGAGAGCATCCTGAGCAGCTGCATCACTGTCTGGTTTGGGAACTGCACTGTGGCTGATCGCAAGTCCCTTCAGCGGATAGTGAGAACAGCTGAGAAGATCATTGGTGTGGTTCTTCCTTCCATAACGGACATTCACACTACACGCTGCACTCGCAAAGCACTCAGCATTGTGGGTGATCGCACACACCCCTCACACACACACTTCCAACTTCTGCCATCTGGGAAAAGGTATCGAAGCATTCGGACCAGAACATCCAGAACCTGCAACAGCTTTTTCCCACAAGCTATCAGACTTCTCAACAATCTAGTCCTTAGCACTTTAATGTTTACTGTTTACTGTTGTGTGTATTGTTCTATGTAGCACCTTGGTCCCGGAGAAACGTTATTTCGTTTCACTGTGTACTGTGTATATGGTTGAAATGACAAATAAAAAGTCTTTAGTCTTTAGTCTCTCTTTAGAGAGAAACTATATGTATTTATATGTAGGTGAATTTATGTACAGTGCTGTGAAAAAGTATTTGTCCCCTTCCTGATTTTATTTTGGCCATATTTGACATACATTTTATGCCAACATAATAATGTCATGGTTAGGCTGTGTGGTGGAAGGCAGGGAGAACCTCAAAGCAGGATGCAATGCAAACGCTGTATTTGCATTTCACTTTTTATTAGGGATGGGAAGCTCGATACTGAAGTTTCTGCACTGTGTTGAGCTTCCGAAGCGCAGGTGTTTCAAACCACTGCTCCTAAACCTAGTCCAAAACACCCACATCACGTGACCGCGGCTAAGTGAGGCTTTGGTGCGTTTCACTCCTGCTGTTTCCAGGCGGACAAGGCATCAGGATACATTTGTTTTTCCTTCTTTTTTTATTTATTTAATGAACCAAGTCAATCATCCACCTGTTTCTGCACACTGAATGACCTCTGTTTATTTTCAGAGACATCAGAGGAACTCCCCCCAGTCTGACCTCCACCCACCCTCCGCTCAGTCTCCTCCTCAGTCATGTTGGTCACCACGATCGCTGCAGAAGTGATGAACCAAATAATTAAACTGAGATCGCACTGCAATCATTCACTGGTGACATCGGTATTTAAAGTTTTCATTACCATATTGTATGAATTTGTATAATTACAGTTCAAATGCATCAGTAGAATTGAGCTGAGGGGTCACAGTGACTTGACAGGATGGGCCTGGACCTCCGAAACCTGTCTGCTGCGACCTGCGACCCGCACACTGCACAGCAGGAGGTTCCTGCTGTGAATACATACATTTGTTTTTAAATGAAGAAAAACCACATCCAGGCAAACTATTTCTTAGCAATTCTCATAACAAATGAGTTGTCTTTTTTTCCCTTTTGATCCCCACTGCAGTTTCTGGTATAAATATCTCACAAACAGTTTACGTGGGTCAGTGTGAAGATGTGAAAATGACTGATGAGACTGGCCAGAATGAGCCCATGAAAACTTTATTTTAACCTTTATTTTAAAGGAAAGGATTTTGTGTTTTTCTTTAGCATTTATTTTAAAATGAATAGAAAATAAAGCCAAAGGCTACACCAGCTTCTAGCTTTGTTTAACAGTGTAAAAACCTGATGACACGAACTCCAAAAAAGCCTAAAAGTCATCCAAAAACATCCAAACTTATTTATTCATTTGTTCCAGAGCTGGAAACAAACAAAGCTGACTGAGCCCAAAGACAGCTGTGTGGTTACCACCATAAACAGCATCTTTCTCAGTATTTTATAAGTTGGTTTATTGTGTGTTTCACTGAATCACTAAGCAGCTGAAACAGCCTCACGAATGTTAACAGAGAGAAAACAGTGTTTGTTGAAGCGCTCTGTTCACTGGAGCTCGCCGTCTTTAACAGTCTCCTTGTTTCTCCAAAACATGCTGATCAGGAAACGATTTGCAGGTTCGGTGTGCGATTTGAGATATAACGAGCAGCGAAATGCAATGGATCTCCCCTCACAGTTTGTGGTATTGGTGACTGTTGTGCATTGGTTTGCAATCTATTTGAGCTGCGTCTCTTTTGCTAGTGGAACCAGACAGATTTTCCCTGAACATTTTCAGCTGATCTCTCCTAATAAGGTGTAGTATAGTAATAGTAATAGATTATAATAGTGCATAGTAATAAATTATTGCCCAGCTTCATCTGTGCTGGAGTATTTTCTAAATCAGGTGAAATCATTTTAAACAAAATAAACTGCCTGACGCCCAGCACTGTGGCAAAGCTGTTATTTCTAAATAAAAATAAATAAATAAAATGTCCCCAGTGAGCACAGTTACAAGTAAACACGTAACACGTGCAAGTAACAAATTCACATTCACATCACAGCTCTCTCCCCAGTTTATTTCCACTTTCCCTCTTGACCCCAACATTGTATCATAAAGACAGACACTATGTTAGTTGGTTCAGGATTTATTTATTACCATCACAAAAATAATTTATTCTGTTCAAAGCTCCATGCACCAAAGGATTGTTGTGATTATAATCAGTCTGCCTGTTCTACATTGACGGTCCACTTGATGGCGCAAATGAAGCACCATGAAGCTTTGACCCATGGGTTCGCTGATTGGATGAAAGCTTCAATGCTTCATGAATCTTCATCTCACTAATGTTAACAATGACAAGGACCCAACAAAGAACTATACAACACTGACCTTAAATACACAGAGGGAATGAGGGGTGAGTGAAAACAGCTGGCACAACAGGTGAAAGGAATGAAACTTATAACACAAAACACACAAAAAAAACACAAAACACAGGGAACACGGGACTGCCAAAATAAAACAGGAAGTAACTAAACATAACACACACACACAGAGACTTAACACCTAACAATAACAAACTGATGATCTAAACAGTAAGAGACACTAAAAAACACAAGTCGTAAAATACAGCAAAACGGAACTACATAAAAAGGAACTCAAAACACTGGGCCACCGACCCACAACCATGACAAATGAATCTTATTAGACAAAAGATAAACCCTAGTAAATACAAAGTATAGTTTTTAAATGATGATTTCATTTATTAAGGGAAAAAAATGTATTCAGAGCTATCTGTCCTTATGTAATTGGGTAACTGCCCTTAAACATAATAACTGGTTGTGCCACCCCTTTGCAGGAAGGATTACAGACAAACATTTGCGATAACTGGTAGATAACTGGCAGAGCAGAATTCATGGTTCCATCAATTATGGCAAGTCATCAAGCTCCAGGAGCGGCAAAACAGCCCCAAACCATCATACAAGCACTATCATGTTTGACTATTGGTACTTCTTTTCATGAAGTGTTATGTTAGTTCACACTACAGGTAATGGGATGGAAACTTTCCAAAAAGTTCAACTTTTGTCTTGTTAGTCCACAGAATATTTTTCCCAAATCTTGGGGCTCATCAAGACATTTTATGGCAAACGTGAGACAAGTAAAGATGAAGCTGAATCTGTAATGGCGCCGGTGTGTGTGGCTGGCTGTCTCCATTATGCTGTATGTTCTTTGCTGCTTGTGTCACTTGCTGCTCACATTGGCCAATGCTTTACTGGTGTACGATTGCCAAATGTTATATATTAGATATTCTACTAATCTTCTATATAAGTTTGACCAAAATGGGCATAAAACTCTTCCTCCATTCCTATCAGCAAATCCAGCTTTCCTTTACCGTGCCCCAGCACCTCCTCGGCATAAGCGCCACCACTCCTGAGGTAAAGGCAGCAGTTTTCTGGCAAGGCTGAACGCTGGGTTGGAGTGTTTTTTCAGCTTCTGGAGCTAAATCTGGATCGAGGCTTCTCTGTGTTGTGGCACTTGCTGGATTGTCAACACCTAACTGTTGTCAGCCCAGATGAAGTGTACTTGCCCTACTGCCCTGTTCTCTGTGTCCTCTTTGGTGCAGTGTGGATCCGTGGAATCTGCAGCCCCTGTGTTGGGTTCATTGGATGGCTGGTGTTCCAGACTCATGGGCTCCTGCCAGGATTGGCCTGTTGAATGCTACGTATAGCACTAGTGAACAAAACTTTTATCCTGAAGGATTTCTTTATCTCTCATGAATTGGATTTCCTCTTTGTATCTGAGACCTGGCTGAATGTTGGTGAGTCCAGAGCTTTCATTGAACTCCTACCAAAGGACTGCTGGTTCATGAACTCTCCATGAACATCAGGTAAGGGAGGATGTCTTCTGATTGTCTACAAGTGAGTTTAGAAGTAAATGAATGTGGCTTCCAGGCTCCTTCACCAGCTTTGAACTGGGTCGCTCTCACACACTGCTGTGTTCCCTGGTCTATCGGCCTCTTAAATACAATATGGACTTCATAAACGATTCTTCTGTGTTCTCATCTGAAGTTATGTCCAATTATGGCCGTGTTTTTATTGTTGGAGATTTTAATGTCTATGTGTGTTGACCTGACCGTCCTATTGCAAAAGACTTTTTAACTCTCATTAGCCACTTTTCCACTGACGGGGTTCTGGTGCCGGTGCCAGCATTTGAATTGTTCAGCGGTTTTTCCACTGCAAAAGCACTCGGTGCTCGGGCGAAAAATGGGTTCAACTCCAGCCCCGCAAGCTAGCTGGGCTCGAACTAAGAACGCGTGAAGAAAGCGGCAGAAGGGCGTGACTCTGCCGTCTCAGCATAAAGTTTTCTACCGCTGTTTCACTGCATGGTGTGTGTTACAGGAAAAAAGCCTTTCACAGCTGTGAATTAGGTTGGGCTCTAAGGCTGAACTTGCTACTTTGTATCAGTTCGTATCACAGATAAAAGGACACAAAGAGCGTACTTGTCGTCTTGCTCTAATCTCTGTGTGTGTTTCCCTCTGTGCTGCACACAGATGCTGCAGTAGTTTGGTTTGGACCCTAAAATGTGTTCACAGCACAAGAAAGGGGAGCGTGTTCTCCCACGTTGGTGCTCTTCGGCTTCTGTTTTCAGACGAGGACCCGCCCACAGCTCATATGTAAAGGAGCAGTTCACAAAGCGCATTGGAACCAGCACCATTACTGGCACGAGCACCGGCACCTCGGCGGTGGAAACGTAGCAGTTCACTCTTTTAACCTGGTGCGGCCCGTGGCTGGTGCCACTCAGGAACATGAACACACACTAGATCTTGTTTTAACACATGGACTGCCTGCTCTTAAGTTGGAGATCTGTGAGGCAGTGTTTTCTGACTGCATGCCTGTTCTATTTGAGGTTTCTTTGGGCTTTCCACAGCTGTTTAGTTCAGTTCATACAGAACTGTGTCATTCCTGAGTGTCTGAGTAATGATACGGAGGGCATGAATTTATGGTTCCATTACAACCGCCAAACTACTATTGAAATTGTGGACACATTACAGATTAAGCTGCATAAAGCTAAACCTGAGCCCTGGCTGACTGACATGAACGGCTCAGTCAGACGTGAGTGCTGCAGAGCTGAGAGGAAGTGGAGAAAAGACCGACTGCAAGGGTCCTTTCAAATTTTAAGAGACCTTTGGCATCATCTGTGAGATAGGCCAAGACAAAATATTTCTCAAATACTGTTGTCTTAAACTGTCACAAGCCTCATGCTTTTTTCAAATTCTGTCTTGTCTGGCAGGTTTTGCAAGCCGAATTATGATCTGAATGTTCTGCCAAGCTGTACAGATTCTCTGTAGGCTTCTGTTGCTAGTGTTTTTCCTTTCCTTTTATTTCTTGATTTGTGTTGTTTCCCCATAAATGTAGGTGTGTTGTAGCAATGCCAGGCAGGCTGGGAAAAAAGCAAGAAAGGAAAAAAAGAAAGGGGAGGAAATAAAAAGGGGACTGTGAGGACAGAGCAAAAGCAGAAAACCACAATGGTCCATCAACTGCTGCACCTGTAAAAAAAAAGAAAAGAAAAAAAGAAAAAGCATACAAACAACAAACAGTACCTGGAAAAAACAAATATATGTGAAAAAAGACAACAAAAAACAAAGCATGGATACGCAAACCAACAACTTTGTTATGTGTGTCTGTAGTCTCTGGTTGATTCTGATTGAGAAGATTGATCCAAGATGGCGCCAGCTGTTTTTGGCTTGCTGTCTGTCTCTCTGAACTCTAGTTATTTTTCTGCTGTTTTGGCTGCTGTTAACATTGAACGTCAACTCTACTGGCTTATGATCGCCAATGTCAATGTCAATTTTATTTCTAGAGCACATTTAAAAACAACATTGTTGACCAAAGTGCTTTACAAGATCAACTACAAAAGTAAGCAAGATACTGTAATTCCATAAAAGCATAGAACATAAAAACAAAGGAATACAATCAATGTGATGCAATAAAACAAAATAAAACTAACACATGAAAACAAGAGACACCACAACATAAAACCTGATGGGACTCAAACTGAACTTGAATTAAATGCTAAGGTAAAAAGGTGAGTTTTTAGAGATGATTTAAAAGACTGTATGTACTCAGCAGTATGAATATAAAGTGGCAAATTATTCCACAGTCTAGGCAACTGCGACTGCAAAAGCCCGATCCCCTCTATGTTTAAAACAAGACCTTGGTTGCACTAAGAGCATCTGGCTAGCTGATCTTAAAATCAATACATATATATATATATATACACACATACATATATATGTATATGTATATGTGTGTGTATATATATGTATGTGTGTATATATATATACACACATACATATATATATATATACACACACACATACATATATATGTATATGTATATGTGTGTGTATATATATATGTATGTGTGTATATATATATATACATACACACATACACACACACACACACACACACACATATATGTATATGTATGTGTGTATGTATATGTATATGTATGTGTGTGTGTATATATATATCACACACACACACACATACATATACATACATACATACATATACACATTATATATATATATATATATATATATATATATATATATATATATATATATATATATATATACATACACACACATATATACATACACACATACACATACACACATACATACACACATACACACATACATACACACACATATACATACATACATACATACATACACACACACATACATATACATACACATATATATACATACATACACACATATACATACAGTGGTGTGAAAAAGTGTTTGCCCCCTTCCTCATTTCCTGTTTTTTTGCATGTTTGTCACACTTAAGTGTTTCGGAACATCAAACCAATTTAAACAATAGTCAAGGACAACACAAGTAAACACAAAATGCAATTTGTAAATGAAGGTGTTTATTATTAAAGGTGAAAAAAAATCCAAACCATCATGGCCCTGTGTGAAAAAGTGATTGCCCCCTAAACCTAATAACTGGTTGGGCCACCCTTAGCAGCAACAACTGCAACCAAGCGTTTGCGATAACTTGCAATGAGGCTTTTACAGCGTTCTGGAGGAATTTTGGCCCACTCATCTTTGCAGAATTGTCCTAATTCAGTTACATTAGAGGGTTTTCCAGCATGAACGGCCTTTTTAAGGTCATACCACAACATCTCAATAGGATTCAGGTCAGGACTTTGGCTAGGCCACTCCAAAGTCTTCATTTTGTTTTTCTTCAGCCATTCAGTGGTGGACTTGCTGGTGTGTTTAGGATCATTGTCCTGCTGCAGAACCCAAGTTCGTTTCAGCTCGAGTACACGAACAGATGGTCGGACATTCTCCTTCAGGATCTCTTGGTAGACAGCAGAATTCATAGTTCCATTTATCACAGCAAGTCTTCCAGGTCCTGACGCAGCAAAACAGCCCCAGACCATCACACTACCACCACCATATTTTACTGTTGGTATAATGTTCTTTTTCTGAAATGCAGTGTTCCTTTTACGCCAGATGTAATGGGACACACACCTTCCAAAGAGTTCCACTTTTGTCTTATCGGTCCACAGAATGTTTTCCCAAAAAGTTTTTCTT